>JAMXBB010000001.1:92869352-93001514 GCA_024138015.1 Lumnitzera littorea | reverse complement strand
AGGGGGGATGTGGGTGGTTGGGTTTGGGGTGCGGGGTTGTGGTGGCCAAGAATCAAATGCTTGCTTCAATAACTCAAAACAATGAAGTTAAATAATACTTGAGTCGAACATCGCACAATGCGAAATTACAAAATTCAACTGATGTTCAGAAGTAAAAGAATTGAGACAAACCCATCTTTCTCTACACTCAAAGCAATGAATAACAAATGAATGTGAACCAAACACAATTCCCAACATGCTGAATTATGTGCTTTAATAACTCAAAATGACACTTTGACATACTTGAATTGAATACGCACCATGTCAAAACTACGTAATATATAAAACATCCAAAAGCAATAAATTCCGACAAAACTGAGCCAAACCCAACATTCTATACACTCTAACAATGAACTTTTAATGGTAAATGATAAAGAGCTTAAAGGGGTTTTACCTGACCAAGTGACTTTCTGGGAAAACGAGCTTTGGAGTTGAGAGCTTTAAGAGTTGCATGATAATCATCTGTGCTTCTTCTTTTGATTACTCTTCCACTAGAATTAGCACAGACTATACTACAGTGACGCAGAGGTCTTCTACATGTGGTGGCCCTGCTAGTGTGCGCCGGGACTGAAGGACTTCGAGGGAAAAATTGGGAGAGAAGAAGAGTTGAAGCAGATTGGGCTGGACTCATTTTTCTTTTTATCCTTCCTTTTGACTCCTTCCCTCCAGGCCTTTTGAAGACATTACTTTTCTTATTTCTTTATTATTTTATAAAGTTTGCTAATGGCTTTTAGGCTACTTATTTTTCTTATCTTTTTTTAGTGTTTTATTAGTATTTACTCGAATTTTATATTTAAGAATAATAAAAAATCAAAAAAATGAAAATATAATTTTATATACACTTTTTTTAAAATTAAAAACCTAATAAATTCATATAAAGCTAAATTTACTTACCATTTATTTATTCATATTTATCAATTAAAACAATTATTTTCAATACATAAAATATATTTTTTCAAATCTTATTTCTTAAAAGTACGTAAATTTTCAAAATTAATAAATAATGAAAATAATTACTTTTATTATGATTATGAAATAAAAATAAATAAAATAGTTTTCAAAATGTCATTTTTTAAATAAATACAGATCAGATATAAAATAAATATAGATAAGATAAATACAAGATATAGACGGAAAAAAAAAAAGAAAGAAAACAACCTAAATAGAGTTTAAAAAGTTCCATAATAGGAAGCAAAATTGGCTTAGCAATGTAAGAAAGATTGATCTCAATGATGGAAAATAAATATATCATATTTAAGTAGGGTTTGAAATTTTTTTTAATGGTTGAAATAAAAAATAAATGTTATTAAAATAGTGAAGAAAGATTGATAAATATGGTAAAAGAGGGAATACAATTGTGAGTAGATCTAAGCACGATATGGGTTTAAACAATTGGAACTAGAGTTGAACTTGTCATGACAGGTTGGACCCATTGGATTGACCAGTCCTTGGCAGTCCAACCCGGCATTATCAACCCAATGGGTCTCAACTTACCAATATTAAAAAAATGAAAAATGAAAAAAGTAAAAAAAGACATGGAATGAAAAAAGAGAAATAAAATAAAAAATTAAATTAAAACTAAAAAGCAAATAACATTGAGCATTTAAACTAATTAAACATGAATAAGAATGATATTATTTTCTATTTTTGTGGCATTTAATGTGTTACTATTAATAATACAAGAATAATATATGTTTTAAAAATATGTCTAAGTTAAATATAGACTTTTATCAAAAGAAAATCACATTTCTTAGAAACGTAGGACTAATTTTTGTTTTTTCAAACTTTTTTATAACCTTTATGTATTTTGTTGTACATTATTAATTTTACAAATGAAGTTGGTTATTTGTAATTATATATAAATAATTGTACATTCTTAACAACTAGATCTTGAAATGGGTTAAAGACAATGTAGCTCTTGGGCTCAATTTAATTTGAAAATTTTAATTTGTTTTTAGTTTAATTTTTTTAATTTAAAAAGAAATAAATTGTCACAATTCACAGGTCCAAAAATTGGCCTGTAAACCAATAATCTTAGGCTGATTTCGATTCCTTATTTTTTAAACCCAAGAACTAGTGGTTCGAGGTTAATTTTGGGTTAGTTTAGACCCATGCTAAGATTTAGTTGCAAGGCATATATGAATGTGGCATGCAACTTCTAATACACATTACCCCAATGACATGTGGAGAAAACTTAGGACGAAAGCAGAGAAAGAAGAAGCAAGCAAGCTTAAAGTGCTCAAATGTGCCAATGATAGGCAGAGGAACTATAAAGTAGCAAGGGAGGCAATTGATTTGTCTTTACTGTTACGCCCCAAAGCGGCGGAGTTATAATAGTTTCGCTGTATAAACTAACCTATAACAATAATTGATTCCATAGTCACTATCATATATACAATTTATATTAGGCATCTACAATTTCTTGCTTTAAAGTAAACAATTCATTCATGATTACTAATAAAATTTATATATATAACTAGAAAATTTAAGTCATAATTACATAAAAATACTTATACTATCTTACGATCCCATGAAATATTTACATGACATAGTAGTTTGACAAGTGAAATATTATAAGACCATTACATAAACCTAAAAGTTAATAATAAAACCTTAAAAGACTTGATTGTTCAACCAATTTGATCCTTACTTCCCTAAGGCACTTAAATAAAAAAAAAAAAAAAAAAAACTAACTTCAGGATAGTTATAACGTAGCATCTTAATTAAAGTCTATAAGAAAATTTATAAGGGTATGAATAATGAACAGCTTTGTAAGTCAGGATAGAAACTTAAAAATGCATAACAAATACAAATAGGGTTTTCAAACAATTAATTAGATCCGATGCAATATGCAAATGTTATTACGCAACGTAGTTTAGTTTGTTATAAAATCAGAATAATTTCACCCACTTTAATCCAAGTTGAGAAATTTCAATGTTTATACAATAACTCATAACTAAATTCAAGTTTGTGTAATGGAAAACACCACTCTCCTCATGATTATCCTTCAAACCATTGCCATTATCTTTACCACGATTTCCTCTACTGTTATTTAGTTTGGTTAAGGATGAAGAAAAGACCATTATGTCATCCAGTGCTATTTTTTTCAAAAATATCGATATTTGATTGAAGAATTTTAACTGTTCCTTAAAAAGTTGTAATGCATGTCTAATTAAAGTTTTTAAGTCAATTATAATTAAATTTGGTTTAATGTGACCAAACAATCTTACACCACTAAATTCATACAAATCACTAAAACATAAAATCGATATTTAGTAAGTAATCAGAGACTTACAAGCACATGCACATATAACTACCTACATGTATAATCACGCATAATCCTAAGCCTTCGAGTACTTTAATATAATACTCTAAAAAATAACGATATATTAAACCTAACTTACCTGAAATCCTTTATTTGCTCACTTAATTTGCCGCAAGTCAACTCATCTCTACGTATCCTGTAATATAAATACTCTTTTAGTATTTATATCCTTATGATATATGGGATTTAAATTATGATTTGACTCAATTTTTCAAATATATATTACTTATTACCGATCTATTTTAAAGCTAGTTTCTAAATCAGTTTCCAAATCCAATTTTGATTTAGGTTTTAATTCAGTTTTCAATTACGGGTATTATATGTAAACTCTAAGAATTCATTTTAAACCATAATGTAAAATTAATCACATTATACTCGAGATATTATATTTAGCCCTTAACCAATATTTTAGTCTATAAGATACATTTTAATCATAATCCTAATTTAATTATCGAATTTGCTCACAATATGAGAAAAAATTATATTTTTCATATAATTACCTAAATTTAAGTTTTATAACATATTTATTATATATTACTATTATTATTATATTATCAATTTTAACCTAATATTTTCTACTTATTACATTTCCAATTTCACATTTTATTAGTTTACACGTATACACCACATAATACACATAATAATTATATCTAACTCTCCAAAATACTACAAATACAATACTACATTAGAAACTAACATCCTAAAACACCTAATTACATGTTAAATTAGTATCTATACATTTAATTACTAATATAAGCGCAAAATTACTCTTTTATATATAATTTAAGGCCTAAAACTTATCTAAAAATTTCAAAAATTAATTTATAAAAGATCTCTTCATGACACTATTTTAAATACTCTAAATAGCCTATATTAAATAAAAATTTTGAGCTTAAAATTAACTATTAAAATTATTTATTTTTAAATCGAAAATAAACCTACGTTTCAGGATTTCTTAAGCATTATATATTTCCGAATCTAAGTTCATCAAACTAATATTTTTTCCTAAATCTATATACATAAAAACCTCAGAATACCAAATTTCATAATTTTCTAAACATATTTAATAGTTTTACTATTAAATTAAACAAAATCAGGTTAGAAATCGAATACACATATCCTATAAGTTTCTGGCCACCAGTGGTGGCTCTAGGTATGTCAGTAGAGAGAGGTAGTGGTGGTAGAGTATGGTGGCGTCAATCATCCTTCCCCAAGTGATCGTTGGTCATTGGTTTACTTTACAAGTCTTAATTGCACATAATTTTTGTTATTTTTTCTAAAATTATCTAATCCTATTTCTCTAATCTCTCTCCAATTTTTTAAGCTTCCTAACTAAAAAAATGAGGAATGAAGATGATGTTTTGAATTTATAGCAAAGTCTAGGATTGCTCTTTAATTTTCTAATTGCCAATTATCCCTTATCATTTTCCAATTTACTTTCTGTTTTGGCAAATTTAATTAGCTAATTTTTTCTACTTAATCCTAACATGCCATGACCAAGATCCAGATGATTCCACACTTTTTCTTATTTTTCATAATTTTCTTTAATTATTTGGTATTATTTTAGCATATTTTAGGTATTTTAAATAATTTCGGGTATTTTTATCTATACATAAATATATATAGTACAAGTAAATGCTCCTAAATATTCTTTATATTATTTTATGATTTTTTGTATGAATATAGTTTATCTCTATCAATTTATTAATTGTTAAAACTCATTTTACGTATTTTCGATAAATAACGAATAATATGTTTATAATTCAATATTATAATATTTATTTATTTTGTTATTTATTTTCCTAAATTCAAATTTACGAGATCACTTTTACTAATATTGTTAACTTCGTCATATAATTTAGGCCCGATCAGTCAACTTACCTAATCATGCTGAACTTATGTATCAACTTCAAACTTCTAATTGTAAGGTTTACACTTATGAGCTCTATATAATCTTTTATAACAATATTTTGATAGCATGGCTATGTTTTTTTTATAAATTGTGAATATGTTCAATGGGTGGAGGGGTGTTGTGGCGTGGTTCTTGATTATTTATAAAATTAAATAATTAACATCCTACGAATCGCATTAACAATTGATGGAGTGTCTTTTTTAATGCATTAGTTTCCTTAGAAAAGGATGAGAGCCAACAAGCCAATCAAATTATCCCTATTGTAAGCTTACCATGTCAAACTTCCTACTCCCTCGACTCATCCCAAATAAATAGATTTGACTCCCTGAATCCCATAATTAGGCAGAAAGTCTAAAATCCACTTTTAGCCTTCTACAAATGTTATTAAATTGATATAAGTAATGAAAATTTTACACCTAAGGATAATTATATTGTATATGTAGCATACTACATTAACAAAATGACGTGAATAGATTTTACTTTTGACTTGATCTTGATTAAGCTGTCAATCATAATGACTAATGAATATGCTTTTTTATTTTTATGTGTTTAACAAGAAATGGATATTTTTAGGGTTTTTGATTAATTATATAACGAGGAAAAAAAAAAGGATATGGACTAATTGAAAATAGAAATAACACACTATTCTAAGACCAAACTGAAGGTTATTGAATCAACAATTGATAGTGAACAAGTGTCAAAACAAGCAGGTTTTTAAATAGTCACCAATATGACTCATGGAATTCTAAATAATGCAGTTCTCCCCGATTAATAATAATCAATTAATTAGAACCCCTCTTCTTTGCTTACAATGAAATGGTCTCCAATTTCTCATTTAACTAAAGAATCACCCATCCTTTTAGTATGGATTGGTTTCATTATTTTCCGATTTTCAAAAATTCATACGTTTAGGACATCTTTGAAATTGAATTATCTCATTGCAAAACTATCAAAGCCTTCGGTGGCTCATGTTCTTGTAGAGGTTAATGCTTTTAAGTTACATAAAAGAACATATTTGGTAAGGAAATGAAAGGTAGGACCTGATCAACTGGTCTTGTTTGAAAATTTACTAAAATATTTTGCTTAATTTATTTTTAATGGGTTGTTATGTTGATGGACGCTATAGAAAATTTCTAGCTAAACAAGAGGATGCACCTATTTGAAAAGACTCACAATAAAAAGAAAAAAGCTCATTGAATCTCAAAGTAGTTCAATTAAAATTTGTTGATACCAATAAAGTATTACTGTTTTTGTTGACATTCCTACTTATGAAAATGTTGAAATCACTATAATTGAAGTTGGTCCATCTTGAGTTAAAATTATAAAATCTAACTTTAAGAAGGATATAAAACCAGTTGATGTAATAGAATAAGAGTTTGAGGTTGAAGATATTGCTTGTGGTTCTCCTCTTAACGACCGCTTTCTCCCAACATCTAAAAGTGTCTATATTCCTTGATATAGAAGTTTTATCGGTTTGTGGGTACTTCAAAACGTGAGACGGTTTTAAGCTGTTGGACATTTTGCATACCATCCCTATATCACAGGTTAGAAGAGGGTAACAATAGGATAAGTGAATGATTTTAATAGCATTTTATCCGACGTAACAGGCATGAAGCTAGATTTGGCTATATACCTTATGAAAGAAAACCACAATACTGAAGAAAAATAGAAAAACATAAACTTCAAAACCCACAATCCGAAGTACTACATCAAGTTTGCGAGTTTGGGGGCAATTTTGTGGACCTTATAGGTTTTTTGCTTTACAATTGGTTTTGTAATAACACTTAAGGGCAACTCTGGCACCTTGTTATGCTCCTACCATAAGAGGTTCGTAAGAAGACAACAAAATCCAACTTAAAAGCACTGTTGGTTGATCGAAATTATATACTTTTAAGAACACTAATAGCTACTCAAAAAAGTTAAAAATGAATACAATTACATTGTGGGAGATCGCCTGATCATCCTAAAAAGCCTATACAGTGTGTATAAAGATGCCAATAGATGCTTTAAGAAGTTAAAAAGATAATTTTAGCAAACTGACATGTCATTATCATCCACAATAAAAAGGTATACATTAGACAATGAAGCTTACCCATAAATATGGACACAAAAACAACAACTTTTAAGAATAATGGAAGTCATCTTTAAAGTTTACAAAGATGTAGTAACTTTATAGGGCATCAATAGCCACCCTAACCCATGTAATACAAAAATATTATATATCATATATCGGAAATTCAAAGTCACCCTTAAATTAATAAAGAAGAGTAATGGATACGTAATAGGACGATTTCAAACAGGGATAGGTCTGGCGAGAAGGCCCTGGCCTTCCCAAGCTTAAGAACAGTGAATTTTGAAAATTTTTAGAAAATAAAAAATATATATTAAATATGCATCATAAAGAGAAAAACACAGTATAAAATCAAGTATAACTCAATAATTAGGCGCTTAGTTTCATAAGCACGAGGTCTTAAGTTTAAATATAATATTTGTTATTTTACTTTTTCTGTATGGATTTATTGCTTAAATGACATTTGTCATTTTCATTTATTAAGCTCTTTTTTTTTTTTTACAATAACCAATAACATTAATTTCATTAATTACAAGTCATATTTATCCCCATAAATTACTCCTTTTTATTACACTATAAGTAATAATTATGTTGCCTATATTACAAATATTACGACGCTATCACATAACCTATTGATTAATAGTACCATTTACATGGCATGGTTAAGTAATTTCTTTTTTTTTTTTTTACATCTAACATTACGAAAATGAATTTGGATTATTGGATAACTAATTACTTAATAACTTATATTTAAAATGATATTCTTTTTTTTGTTAACATTGTTAATGGAATAATTATATAAAGTTATCATGAAAAAAAAATATATATAATATTTATATTTGTATCAATTTTCTCCATTTTACTTACTTTTTTCAAATATTTTTTTTGAACAATTTCTATTAGAAACAAAATTTACACAAGTTTTATATATTAATATAATTTTTTATAAATTAATAGATAGATTTTATTTAATATATACTAGTAGATACGCATCTACTTCACGTATGCAAAAATAAAATAAAACTGTATTTTATAATTTATGGCATGCCAAATTAGCTTAAATAGTAATATTTGATTTTCTTTTTTATTTTTTATCTTAATGTAAGTTTCTAAGAAAGAGAAGAAGATGAGGGAGAGTCTTTTTTTTTTTTTTTTTAAATTACATACTTAACATTTGCTATTTTAAAAGATGACCGTCACGCCCCGAAGCGACAAAATCGTAACAGCCCCACCGTGTAAATCATCCTAAAATAGAAGTTGGCCTTATAACCGCTATCTTAGACCTGATCTACACAAGGCGTCTACAATTAACCCGCTTTGAAGTAAACAGTTTGTAATTTAAATAAATTATTTACCTATGAAAGTGAGGAATTATATATATATATATATGTTATAATTCAGTTATTGCAGTTAAAGTTTACAATATTTCTCTATAGTATATTTCCTAGTTATTACATCATTCGGAAATGAAAAATAACTCTAAAATAAAAACTTAGACCTTAAAAATATATGTTTATTCTCCAATGTTTTTCCTCACTCCTCAGGATCCAGCAGTTGCTAGCTTCAGAGTAGTTGTTTGCCGTTTCTTAGCCAGCACCTACACGACGTCTATAGGGATATGAGCAACCACAGCTCAGTAAGTTAGATGGAGGACTTAAAACTATATTATATACACAACAAGGTTTTCAATCACTTATTAGGTACAATGCATGTGCAAGCAAATGCCATCGCACAACGTTGTCCGGCCCGTCGTGAGATTAGAGAAATTGCGCCCGTTCTAATCCGAGTTGAGGAGTTGCCGTTAATGCAACAGCTCACGACCAAACCCAAGCTTGTGTAATGGAGACCTTGCTCCTCTCGCAACTACCTTCGAATCACTGTCTTCATCCTCGCCGCGACCTCCTCTCTTGTTACTTAGTTCGACTGAGGATGAAGAAGGGACCATTTTACAATCTTGCATTATCCCTTCCGAAGGGGTCGGTATTTGGCCAGAGAGTCCTAAGTTCCCTTAATGGGTTACCATGCATGTCCGATTATGATTACTGGTCGGATATTTGATTAAGTCCAGTTTAGGGTGATCAATCCTTTCATACAATTCATACAATACGTGCCAAAGTAATAAACAGAATCATAGCATCACCCATAATCAAGTACATGCATACATTCAACTATCTAACAAGCACAACCAAGCATAATCTTAAGCCTCCAAAATACAGTATCGTATTAATCCTAACTTATCTCGACTCTTCGCTCACTCACTCGAGGTCCGATTTGCTCAGGCTATCGCCGATCATCCTTATAACATAAACGTAGTTTCAGCTTTTCATATAACTATTATAGGTTCGTTTTATCCTATAATGCTTATTGTTAGGTTTTGTTTAAGGTTTAATATGCTTAATTATCTAGGTATTAAGTCTTTTACAATTATTCTAGGTTTAGGGTTAGGTTCAGGTTCGGTTTTCGCATCGATTTCTAAATTATGTTTTAGTTTGATTTCTAAGTAATGTTTTAGATTCCAATCCTAGAAATCCGTTTCAATCCATAATATGAAATTAATCACATTACTTCCCGATCTCGTAAATACCATCATTATCCCTAATCAGCATTTATTTTACTCGGTACACTTAAACCCATATTAGTGTACCAAATTCACTTCTAATGTGGGAAATTTTTACATTTTTCATATAATTACATAAATTCAAGTTTCCTATCAGATTTATTATACATTTTTATTATTATCAAAATATCAATTTTTATTATAATATTTTCTATTTATTATATTTTCAATAATTACCTTTTATGTATATAATACACTTCTAATATTTCTATCACTCTAATTATCATCTCTAAACATCAATTATCATTTAAAAATGTCTAAATTCATCCTAAATCAAATTTTACTCCTAATTATCCTAATTTACAAAATTAACTTAAAATGTACTATTTTTCCATATTACTTATTTACTACATAATTAACCTAATAATTACATCTAACACCCTAATTGCTACAAGTATCATACTCCATCAGATTTCAACATCCTAAAACATGTACTTACTCACTAAGTCAGTAATTAATAATTTAATTACATAATTAACCTTAAATTACCCATTTTATGCCTCATTTTAAGGCCTAAAAATTATCTAAAAATTTAAAAAATTAATTTTTGAAAACGGGCTTTATAGCACTATTCTATATCATCTAGGTAATCTACACAAAAATTTTGGGCTCGAAACTACACTCCTAAGGTCATTTATTTCTAAACCGAAACATACTCGGTTTTACATGATTTCTTAAGGACCCTATATCATGAGACATATTTTCATCGAAATAATATTTTTCCTACAAACTGCATACAAAAATATTCTAGAATAACAAAATTCATAATTTTCTAATAATATTTACTATTTTTACAAAATTACACAAGAATCAGGTTGGAAATTGGACTCACCGATTTGGGTGGCTCCGGCCACCGCCGACCGCTGTGAACTTATCGGCCGGCCTGGGCGCTACCACCACCATGTGGTGGTGGTGGCAGTCCACTCCCAACTGCTCGTCTGGTGTGAGTTCTCTTTAAAAGCCCTAATTGCATGGTTTTTTTTAATTTTTTTCTAAACTGAATTTTTCTCTTAATTTTTGCCTCTACCAAATTTTCTCTGATTTTTATCTGTCCAAATGAGCTTCTGAATTTTTTTTGCTATTTATAGAGCTTTAGTGTAATTATTGTACATTAAATTGGACAAGACAATTGCCTTATCCCTTGATTTTTGGTTTTTATGTTGTCTTAATTTAATTGGCCGAAATTTTTCTTATTTTTCCCAGCTGCCACGACCCAATTCTGAATCATTCATGATTTTTCCTGATTTTTCTTGATTTTTTCTTATTTAATTATGAATTTTCTTTAAGTATTTTGTATTATTTTAACATATTTCGCGTATTTTAAGAAATTACGCGTATTTATACTTACATGTAAATTCATATATAGTACAAATAAATATTCTTAAATATTATTTAGGTTATTCTATTATTTTTAGTATACATATAATCTATCTCTAGTAATTTATTAGTTATTAGATTACATTTTTTACCTTTTCAGTAATTAGCAATTATTATGCTTAAAATTTAAAAATTTTATAGTCTCCTATTTTATTACTTATTTTCTTAAATTCACGTTTACGGGGTCATTTTTACTAATATTTCTCTCAATAGTTTATAATTTAGGCTTGATCGGATCTTTCAACCAATCGAAACCTTGAGTAATTGGTTATGGGGCTTACAATGACTTTAAAGCAAGTTTTATGAATTAAAAAAATAATCGGCAAGATATATGTGGGTGGAATAGTAATTGAAATTGATGTTGTGGGAATATGAGATATTGAATAATAGTAGTTAAAATTAAAATATAAAACAATAAAAATAATAAATTTTAATAGTTGTTGATAGTTATTAAAACCTTTGACTTTAATAATATAGATGCAAAATAAAATGTTTATTCTTTCAACTTATTATAAAGTGTACTGATCACCTTTAATTCTATTGCAGGTCATATCATCAAAACATCCTTTTACAAAGATGTAATATAATTATAATATTATAATAATAAGCAGATTTTTTTTTTATTAATGATTTTAATATAGACTTAATTAAAGTATGTTTAGCTTCTCCCAATTAAATGATTCTAGGTTCGTCTCACGTGTAATAATAATTCATTGACATAACTAATAAATACTTCTATCCTCCTAAATGATAAGCTAGTGCCTACGTGGGGCATCATAATTTAATAAAAACAGATAATGCAGTTGAACATGATGAAATAGCTAATAACATTTTCTATAACAATACCCACAGCCACAGGTTTGATATATCAAAAATCCAAAAAATATAACCTTAGTTATTAACTCATCTCCATCAATTTCAATCTACAAATAAAAATAATTGTATATCAGATCAAAGAATGTCATCAAGTGCTTTAAAAACACACTTTTAGCATCAACAATAGATGAATAAATGTTTAGAATAAGATAAATCACAAAATATATTTAAATTACAACCTATTCTGAATACATTTCTTTTATTCGTTGTATAACTATCTAGTAAAACTCATAAATAAAACATGAATATTTTTTTATAATACATACGAATTTTTACAAATAGTCTCACATAAGATGATCTCAATATATCATCCTCTCTTTCTAATCACCATTCGACACTCTAAAGAAGGACATAAACATGTACTTCACAGCAATGAAGGCTTAACATCTCTTTCCCATACTACATTGATGAAACCACTCTACGAACTATCCTTTTCGCAATTTTCTCTACTGTTTAACCAGTTTTTTGAAAACAACACATAATCCCTACTACTACCAACAAGAACAAATGAATGATTTGTTGTTAATTCTTATAGCTTATTATGGATTTCACTTAACTCAACACTCGTTTAAAATATCAAATCGTTCTTCACTTACTAGTAAAATAGAAAGGATAAATGACTAAAAATCTTGCTCATAGATCATGACCATAGCCAAAGTAGAAGTTTCCATTTATCTCTCAGTCGATTCCGAGTTTCACTATCCAAGTTGATCCATCATATTTAAACCTCCATGAGATTCTTCAACTAAGGATGAGATTACTATTGCATTAGCTTTGATGTCCTGAATGTTCTCTTGGAGAGCAAACACTTTACTGTCTCTAGCTACGGGAAAGAAATTTATTAAATTAAGATTTTCGTAATCGAGCATAAATTAAAAGAATAGAAGGCAATGGATACATATTTTTCTTTTCTATTGCCTTCCATCTTAAATTACCTTCTCTATGTGTGTCCAATAAATCAACAATTCTCATTAATTCACTTGGAGGTATATCCACGGGACATCTATGCCACTGCTTTTGATCACCGAGTAAGAGTCATTAAAAAGCAGTGTAGGAGCTATAAGTCTTAGGTCCGTAATGCGTATTAATAGTAGAATATTCATATCAAACGTTTGCTTAGGCTAATTTAAAAAAAAAAAAAAAGTTATGAAATGACTAAAGCAAAACTACATTCATAGTTAAACCCCCTTAAAAGCAATATTTTTCTTGATGCTGCTATTTATTTCATAACATTAACACCTCATAATATATTGTTGAAGCAATAACGTTTAAATTTCATTTATTGGAGAGCTAAAAGAAATAAATCCTGAGAAGAAAAAAAAAAATAAAAGGAAAGAAAGTAACTCATGTAGAGAATAGAATCATGTACTTGAGATTTGAGATCAATAGGTCAAATATCAAAAAAACCAAACACGTACATTATGATTTCAAGATGAGATTTTGATCAAAGCTCCTTCCATTGGTTCCGTTTTTTATCTTAGGTATCAGAATCAACAAATGGCCCCAACTGATTATAAGAAAATGGAGACAAAAGCCGAATGTTCACCCTTCAAAAATCCACCCAAATGCCAGTAGCATCAAGTAATTATTGCTTGTTTTAATTCAACAACACAAATATTATCACTTGGAGAAATCTTATTAGCACATGTAATTCTGTACGATATTTCAGTTATAATGGTCATCTACTCCATCAATTTTGCTAATAAAATAACGGATTACATGAACTTTATCTGACTTTACAATTAACCATTGGAATTTAAATTTTTCAATTAAGCATTTAAACTTTGCCTAATTTTTGAATTAACTGTCTAAATTTTACCTATTTTTATAGTTAAGGACTTAGTTTAGATATTGTAAAAAATTTTAAAATGTTTGTAAATAGTAAATCGATATTTTTATATTTTAGTTACTTAATTAAAAAAAAATTTAAATATAAGATATGACATTCATTCTAAAATTAAAAAAGTGATCGTACGAAATTAGTGAATATCTATTGATTAACCGATACAAGAAGCGGAGGTGCGTTGATATCACGAAATATCTGGAGTCCCAGGCTGTTCCCAAATGTCGCATCCCGTGGCATGGCTTTTGTCTTTTCCATTTAAACTAAAGATTTTTTTCCTTTAAAGCTAATTTTGATGCTGTCATATGTTCACATACTAGTTATGTCTTATATCTCTAATTTTTCCAAATAGTGTCTGCTGAGCAAAATCTTGACTTTGAAGAAGATTGTTACGCTTATGAAATCTAACCGATAAATTGGACAAAGTTAACATGCTTTAACATGGAGTACCACCGATTCAGGAACGATCACAACTGCAACCACTGTTATACAAGGGTAATTACGACTTAACCATAAGTAAAGGCATTGCAAGCACTAATACATCACCAAAAATAGAGAGAAAATTACAATCTTGTACCAAGAGGATCAGTGCAGGAGTCTTTTTTTTTTAACTGTAAAGGGTTCAAAATGATACTTGAAACAATATCCTCATATAAGGATCACTTACGAAAACAAGATTACATTAACACATCCAAGAAAGCAAATAAAATGAGAGATATTCACTTTCCAGGTTAGAGCAGGTAGCAAAAAACTGAAGTATACCACTATTTATATTATGCTGGATTCACATTATGAATAGATGTTTTAAGCACGAGAGAACGAAGAAAGTTCACATATCAGAGAAAATAAATCACCTAGGTAGACGAGGATCCTGTTTGGAAAAACTACATAACAATAGACTAGCAAAAGCACTTAAATCTTCACGTCGGATTGCTCGAGTAATTTGGCAACTCACGGTATTGAAATTCCTCTTTACATTCCTATTAATTCTTGCTTTTATCATGCAAATAGATCTACATTTAACATAACTCTTCAATCACTTAGAAAATAAATCTTTCTAAATTCCTCTTTTAGAGTAGCTCTCTCTCTCTAAGTGTGTAGAGAGAGAATATTCTCTCGGTGTGAGGGAGTGGTCCCACCCATGATTGTGGTAGTTTTCATTTTATTATTTTGCATTGCATCATGCTTCTTTCATGAAATTTGCTCATTCTAATCAATCAAAAACACTTTTCCATACTACTTCATACACCTTAGTTGAATCATTACAGATTACTTCTCATATTAAACCTTAGATTATCTTGATTCATTAGCATATCATGTCTATGTCTAAATCATACTAGTGATACAAGCATTATCTTGATATGTATCTCATTTGGGTATTCTGTTATCTTCATCATTCTTTTGTCCTTGGTTGATTGTCTTTTGTCATGCTCTTGTTTTTATTTTGTTTCCTTGCACCTACTATTTTATGTTGAGTATTCTTGCTTGTTTGCTTTTTTGTGTCTTCTGAGGCTGTTTTGGCGTAGCATTTTCATCTAGGTATCTCTATTTCCTTCCTCTTTCTGTTGTATCTCATTGGCTTTTGTTTGTCTCTTTGTATAGATCATGTTACGGTCTACTACTAGTTCAAGTGGTGGTCTTCCTCATTCCAATTCGATTGATACTTCTTCTGGGGATGGAGTAGATCTAGAAGACAACGTAGAATTGATTAGTAAAAATGAATATCTAATGATTGGAAGAGTTGTGAACATTCTTCAGAAGGCTTGGAAGGAGTTTGGTGGAGTGAAATGTTATGTTATGACCTTTAATTTGTTTTTGTTTGCTTTTGAAGATTTTTTTTGTTGCATAAGCTGTTGTGTTTAATGGCCCTTAAGCAGTTATGGGGCATTGTTTAACCATGGAGGAATGGAGAGTAGGTTTATGAGTAGAGGATGTGCAATCGAATCATGTAGTCTTTTGGATTAAAATCCATGGATTGCAACTAGATCATCTATCGATTATTAATGCAAATAAACTTGGAGATTTAGCTTGTATGGTGGTTAGTGTAGATCCTATTAAATTACCTAATGGCGTAAGGAGGAGTTTTCTTAAAGTAAGGGTTTGAGTTGATGTGTTGTAACCTCTGAAATCAAGAGCATAGGTGAATAGAAAAGATGGTACGAAGTATTAGTGAACTTTCGATATGAGAGATTATTAGACTTTTGTTTTGAGTGTGGTTTATTGGGCCATGTAAGTAAGTTATGTTTTAATCGTAAAAGAATGGGTGAACAGACTGTTAAGCCCCGAAATCGCAGAGTCGCAACAGTCCCGCCGTGTAAACCATTCTATGATAGTAACTGGCCTCACAGTACCTACCATAGACATGATCTACACAAGGCGTCAACGACTCCTCGCTTTGAAATAAACAGTCCGATTAACAGTTATATTACAAGTATGATAAATATTACAAATTTCTAATAAACATAAATAATTATAAGTAAGTCCACAGAGCTTCTCAAGAAGTTTCACATAAACATGACAGTTTACTAGATTACATAATAACTATCAGTCTTTCATTCCTAATTACATGGTTACTCTAGTTACACATTATACTAAGTAACTTGATCCTCACACCTCATGGCTTTAAACTGGACTAACCTCTGGGTAATTGTAGGGCGGCATGGTACTTAAAGTGTTCAAAAATCAGAACCTGCAAAAGGATCTATAAGGGTATGAGCAACTACAGCTCAGTAAGTTGAATTGGAGACTCATGAATGCATACAAGCACAAACAAGGTTATCAAACAATTATTTTCATGCAATGCAACAATCAAGTGTTATCGCACAACATAGTCCGGTCCGTTGTGAAATCAGAGAAATTTCACCCGCTCCAATCCGAGTTGAGGAGTTCTATGATATGCAGCAACTCACAACCAAACCTAGGCTTGTGCAATGGAGACCTCGCTCCTCTCACGACTACCTTCGAACCATTGACTTCACCCCCGTCACGACCTCCTTTCCTGTCACTTAGTTCAACTGAGGATGAAGAAGGGACCATTTTGCAATCCTACGCTATCCCTTTCGAAGGAGTCGGTATTTGGTTGGAGAATCCTATGTTCCCCTAACGGGTTGCAATGCATGACATTTTTGGGTATTAGGGTCGACTAAGATTAAATTCCGTTTACGGTGCTCAAACAATTTCATACCAATTCAATCAATCACAAAATCACTCACAATATAAATTTCAACACGAATTCAGATACATCAATCACATGCGTAAACTACTTACATTCACAATCATATACATGCCTAAGTCTCCAAGTACTACAAAACTAGTACTCTATTACAATAAGCAATAACCCAACTTACATGAAATCGCTCGATCGCTCGATCCCTTAGTCACGAGCTGATTTGTCTCTGGATGTCCTATAATACAAATAGGTCTTTTTAGTACTTATATTTTATAGATTCTTAGTCTAATTCATAATGTAACTCATTTTCCTCATATATACCTATAACATACTAATGATTCGTTGTACTCTATTTCGGGGTTCGAATCCTAATGTGACATTAATCACATTACACTCGAGTATTCAAATATCCTATTGGGTCGTAATTTGGTATTCTAAATTATTCGGTACACGCTAACCCTAATTGAGATATCGGATTTATTCCCGATGTATGAAAATCTTACATATTGAGATATTTACTTAAAATTAAATGTTATTTCAGATTTATTGTTTTTCTGATTTCTATTATAATATTACCTAAATAACTCTAATTTTTAGATTAATTAATTTACAATTTCACATATTATTAATTTCTTACATTACTTACCTAATTTTCCTAATTAACCATACTTAATACTCCAAAGGCTAGGATTAGGGTTCCACTTCAGAGATTAACATCCCTAAACATATAATTAATATCTCAATCAGTAATTAACATCCTAATCACCTAATTAATCCTAAATCACCCAATTTTTCCATAATTTTAGGGCTAAAAATTAACTTAAAATTTTCAAAAATTAATTTTAAAAAAATGGCTTCATATCACTGTTCTACATTATATGAGCATCCTACAGAAAAATTTTGAGCTCCAAACTATACTCCTAAGCCTATTTATTTTCCGGTTTAATCATACTCGGTTTTGAACAATTTGTTAAGGACCCTACATTTTCAGACATAATTAAACTAAATAAATATTTTTCCCTAAATCTACATACAATAAAACCTCAGAATAATAAGTTTCATAATTTTTTTGGCAAAATAACTAATTTTACAAAATTATTCAAAAATCAAGGTAAATAAATAACTAACCGGTTCGAAGCTTTCTGGCTGTTCAAACCCGGTCCAAGGTTGTCGGCCGGTCCAGGCGGTGGTTCTAGTGTAGGGTGGTGGTGGTGGTTCGGTCCCAGGTGGTGGTGAGTGGTGGGTTTGGTTCACTTGCCTAATCTGCACAATTTTCTTTTTCTTTTTTTTTATTTTCTGGATTTTCTCTCGATTTTTTCAGTGTTCCAATTTTTCTTAGATGCTAAACTGACCAAATGACTTCTGGAAATTTTTCCCCTATTTATAGACATTTGTTGTAATTAATATGCATTAATTTTAACAAGACTTTGCCCATTTTCCTAAATTTTTTGCTTTTAGGTTGTCCAAATTTTATTGGTTGATTTTTCTTTTGCTCATCCTGACATGCCACGACCTGATCTTGATTCATCTTATCCTCTTCTGATTTTTTCTGATTTTTCCATAATTATTTTATAATTTTCTTTAATTATTTGCTTAATTTTTGGCCAATTTAGGTAATTATGCGTATTTTTATCTACACGTAAATACAAGTAGAGTACACGTGAACATTCCTAATTATTATTTTGGTCATTCTAAAATTTTTAGTATACATATAATCTATCTTTAGTAATTTTTTAGTTATTAGATTACACTTTTCGCCTTTTCGGTAATTAGTACTTATTATGCTTAAAATTTGAAAATTTTATAATCTCCTATTTTACTACTTATTTTCTTAAATTTAAGTTTACGGGGTCATTTTTATTAATATTTCTCTTAATAGTTTATAATTTAGGTTTGATTGGATCTTTCAACCGATCGCCCTAGACCTTGGGTTCTAAGTTCAATCCTACGGTTACTTGGCTTAGCTTTAGGGCTTACACAGACTGGTGCGATGATGAGAGCTTTGCTGTTTAGGCATGTTGTGTGGAAGGAAGAGGTAAATGCAAATGGGGATGGAGTTAAGGAGAAAGAAGGTAAGGAGAATTCAAATCCCAATTATGATAGTGAAAAGACTATTGTGAGCGGTAGGAAAGTACCTAAAATGTTGGGATGTAATGATTATTGTCCAACTATGATTTCTCAAGATCTCAGATCTAAAGCTATAGAATTTGTCTCACCTTCCAATTCTTCTTTAGAGTTATTACCATCAAGCACTATACCGGAGTCTTCTCCTAGCTTTACTCGCTACAACAATAGTTTGAATTGTGTCAATCCTTCATCACATGATATTTTGCTTGTACCAAATGCCTCTAACCATTTGAATGCCAATCCGCTTCCGCCCACTCCCAATGTATCTAAAGCATATCTTCCTAAACCTTCATCTCCTCCTAAAGTCGATGCTAATTATAACACCTTATAGCCCTTATCATCTGTTAATTCGCTTTCAATTGGGTCATTTGATAACTTGCAACCTGTTCCAAAACTAGATGATGTTACTAAGACAGTGCTAGATGAGGCTTTGAGTATGGTATGGGAGAGTTGCGATGACATGGGACATTTGGTGTTACAAAATATGCCTTCATTTGATTTGTCTATTGTGCTTAGGAAGCAAGTGAAAGCTCCTAGTGGTCTAGCTTCAAATTTTAGTCATTTGCCCTTGAAAAGAGAAAATGCTTATATTATGGAGAATGTGAATAAAAGAGTGAGAGTTATTGTTGAGACAATTAAAGTGTGTGAGGAGGTGTTAGGAAAATTTTAAAGAAGCTAAAAAAGGAAAAAAGCAATTTAAAAAGAAAAAGAGAGTATTAAAAAAATAGTAAAAGGTAAAAGAAGTGTGTATATTGAAAAATCCCTTCATCTTGTTGATGTTCCAACAGTGGCTTTTGATTTTGGTGGCGATGGTGGCTAGCCCTCAATAGCCACACAGGGGTCATGATTTTTCTTTCTTGGAATTGTCAAGGGCTTAGGTCTTCTTTGACAATTCATCATCTTAACGACTTGGTTTTTAAGCATAATTTTTGCATTATATTTTTAATGAAAACCCAAAACTCAAAAAATAAATTAGAACGAGTAAGGAATCGTATGTGTTATCCTAGATGTTTTTATGTAGAACCAAGGGGTTTAAGTAGGGGCCTTTCATTGTGGTGGTCAACAGATGTTTTGGTGGAGATTTTTGAAAATTGTAGATGGTATATTCATTTAATTGTTAAAAGAAGTAATAACTTGCTGGTACGATCATTTACTTGGTGCCATGCTCCTTGTGATTTTTGGGAAAAGAAGAGAGTGTAAAGGGAGTTTATTGAAATTTCTAAGTTAGTGAATGGCCCTTAGCGTTGTGTTGGGAATTTTCATGAAATTATGAATGTCTCAGAGAAATGTGGAGGTAAAAAGAAGGATCGTAGACAAATGGAAGCTTTTATGGATATGGTTAAGGATGTTAGTCTTTAAGATCTAAGTTTCATTAGGCAGCAATTCACTTAGGCTAATACAATGGTTGGTGGTGGATTAATTATAGAATGTTTGAATAGGGGGCTTTATTCACTTTAGTGGATGAGCTCATATCCTCAAACTCGAGCGATACATGAATTGGTTTTGGGTTTGGATCACATTGCTTTGGTGATCAATTTTGAATTTGTGGAGCTTAAAGGGAAGAAAAGTTTCAAGTTTGAAAACTTATGGAGAAAGTCTAAGGAGTGTGAAAGTGTTATTGCTTTAGTGTGGGAATGTAATTCAAAGTTGAGTTATTTGGCAAATTTTGCTGTTTTGTTACAAGTGTGTAGTACTAAATTGACAACATAAAGTGGGCATTATTTCCCCTAATAATAAATTGTTGATAGAAAATTGCAAAAAGAGATTAACAACTATTCAAGAATAAAGGAATCTTTCTTTAGTAGAGGAAGATGAAGCCATTCAAAATCAATGAGATGAATTGTAGGGTAAAGAAGAAGTTTATTAGCATCAACGGTCGAGAGTAAAATAGTTAATATATGGGGACAAAAATACAGTGTTTTTCCATCACTTAACTATTAGTAGAAGACAAAGAAATAAGATATACCAATTGATTTTAGAAGATGGACATATTATAAACTCTAAGAAAGGTGTTGGGAAGGCTTTTGTCGATAATTACTCTAGTTTGTTTAAAGCTAGAGGATGACATGATTAGGGGGATGTGATCAGTTGGGTCGATAATGTGGTAACTGATAAGATTAATGTTGTTTTGTGTACATCGGTTGAAGTAGAAGAAGTGAAGAATGTTGTTTTCTAATTAGGGGCTCTTAAGGCACCAAGACTTGATGGGTTTTTTGGTATTTTTTATCAATCATATTGGAATGTGGTTAAGCCGTCTCTGACTACGACAATTTAGTGGTTCAACATTTCTTTGTTTCAAGTTAGTTTCTTAGCTCATTTAATTATATCGATCTCATCCTTATTCCTAAAATTCCTTGTCCTACTGATGTTGCTCATTTTAGGCCAATAAGCTTGTGTAATAATCTTTATAAAATTGTGTCTAAAATCCTAGTCAATAAGTTGAAACCTTTTCTTAATGAGTTCATTATCGAGAATCAAAGTGCTTTTGTGTCAGGATGTATGATTCAAGATAACATTGTGATTGCTCATGAAATGTTTTGTTTTTTTGAAAAATAAGAAAATAGGTAAGGATAGGTATGGTTTTATCAAAATAGATGCGGGTAAGGCCTATAATCAAGTCGAATGGAATTTCCTAGAAGCTGTAATGGTCAAAATGGGCTTTCGTCATAAGTAGATAAGTTATATCATGGAATGTGTGTTTAATATGAGTTTTAATATTGTGGCTAATGGTAGAGAAGTAGGTCATGTGGTGCATAGTAGGGGTATTTGTTGCGAATTGTGACCAAGAACAAACAAAGTCGATTGCTAAATGAGTTCAGCTTACAGAAAGCTCAAAAAGGGCTAATGGGGAAAGATACAAAAGGGTGAAAAATTAAGAATGAAAATAGTAAGCAAAACTCACCAACAGCTTCAGAGGATATGATACATCAATGGAACTTCCGAGGATTTATGGTTCAATTCGATATAACACACGAATTGGTCCATTGAGGTTACTCGCCACCTAACCTTGTTTAAGGGAAAAGATAAGAGCAATGCCAAGAGCAAACAGCAATATTTACGCAAAAAAGAAAATACTCAAGTGTATTGAAGGTAATCTACCTGTCACAGCTACAAGTTCAATGGTATTTATTCCCATAAGTTAGGGCAACTTGCCTAAAAGGGAAATGATAGTAAGGACATTTTCGAAAGAAGCAATATATATGATATAAAAGGATAAAAATGAATATATAAGGAAAACAATCATTGGTACTACAAATTTTACATATGATACTATATACATGGCAATGCTGTATTGGCGAGGTTGTTAAGAAATGTGGACAAATAGGCTTGTCTAAGTAGGGATGGCTTAGTCATTCCGGATTCTCTATCTCTCAGCTTCTCGGCAAGGATGATTCCGAATGATAGGTCGGTTCGGTAACAGAGCGTAATCATCAACTTAGTATACCACAAAATAATGGGCAATTATACGACACGACATTAAAGGTGACTCGGCAAGGAAGTACTCGACCTTGGCAAGGGTTGGTTGGAAAATAAGGATTCGTCGTACTAGCTTCTCTAATCCTTAGGCTCGGCTATGACTCAGGGGTCTCGTAGCTTGATTCCCATCATTTTTCGTCAAGAGGACCCTTTATCCCCCTACTTATTCTTACTTGTGGTAGATGTGTTGTTGAAAGGATTGATTAAAGTAGTTCATTGTAGGCTTATTGAGGGTTTTCTCATTAAAAGAGATTGTCTCATGCTAACTTATTTACTATTTGCAGCTGAATCTTTTTTTTTTTTTTTTTGTTAAAGTAGAGGAATGAAGTATTACAAGATTGAAAATGCTAATTGATAAGTATTGCTATGCTTTAGGACAACTGGTCAATTTCAATAAATCAAAGATTTTCTTCAGCAACAATACTCCTAAGGAGGTGAAGGTAAGATTGAGCAACCTTTTGGCCATACCTATTTCTTCATGTCTAAGTAAATACTTTAGCCTCCCTACCTTGTAGGGTCAATCTAAGAAGGAAGCTCTTTGTTTTGTTAAAGATAAGATTGCCTCTAAGTTGCAAGAATAGAAATAGAATCTATTGACTGAGGTTAGGAGGGAAATTTTAATCAAGGCTATAGCTTGTGCAATTCCAACATATTCTATGGGTATTTTCAAATCTCCTATCACTTAGTGTAGACATGTTAACATACTTCTAGCTAACTTTTGGTGGGGACAATGAAAGGGAGAAAAAAAATAGAGTGCACTGGCTCAATTGGGATAAGCTTACTAAAGCTAAAGAGATTGGAGGAATGGGGTCCAAAGATTTACATTTTTTCAACTTAAGCTTGTTGGCTAAGTTAGCATGGAGAATTCACCAAAATCCTTAAGCTCAATGGGTTCGAGTGTTAAAAGGAATATATTTTCCAAATTGTGATTTCAGGGATGCTAGGAGTAGTAGTAGGAATTCTTAGGTTTGGAGTAGTATTTTAGAAAGGCTAAGAGTAATGGTTGATTGGGCATTTTGGAGTGTAAAGTTTGGATTGCAGATTAGGGTAGGTATAGATAAACAGATTCCTAACCTAGTTGAGGGTAGACCACATCAAGGAATGAACATTGATAAAGAGTTAAAGGTATCCTCATTAATTAATAGGGATAATAGGTGTTAGAATTTACAGAGCATACAACATCTGTTATTAGAGGAGGAAGTAAAAGCAATTAAGAGTATACCTTTGATTAATGTGGATGAAGTGGATAAATTTATCTAGCCGTAAACTAAGAGTGGTGATTTCTCAATGAAGATTGCTTACCATAGCTTGGTATCTACAAAGAAGAATGAAATTTATCAAAAAGCATCTACTTCTCAGATTATTTCTAAAGATCTTTAGAAGGTGATATGGAGCATGTAGACGTTACCTAAAATCGCTCACTTCTTTTAGCATGCCCTCTTAAACACTCTTCCATTTACGTTAAACATTTGTCAATGAAAGGTCATTTCTTCACTTTCTTGTCCTTTTTGTTCTACTTTAGAATCTGTTGAATGTCTTCTTCTCTGTTATGATTGGACTCTGCATGTATGGAGGGGGTCAATGGGTTGGCATGTGAACCAACAAACGATCTCCACTATAGCAGAATGGTAGGGTGATTAGGTTCTGAAACAAGGTCATTCGAAGGAGGAAAGGAAAGAGTTTGGGAGACAGGTCATGGAGACAGCATGGTTTATTTGAAAGGAGAGGTGTGGGGCTTATTATAAGAAACATAACCTTAACCCTAATGTTGTTATCAGAAAGCTTAAATTATGGTTCTTGGAGAGAGACTCGATGAGAAAAAGTGCAGGGTTGGCATGATTTGACTTTTCATAGAATAAGGCAACTACACAATAGTCTACTTTATCCCCTTCAATGCAGGTTAAGTTAGATAAACGAAACAGGATTCTTGAAGATGGAGACATTGAAAGGGTTTCTCAAGTTTCGACAGAGGTAAGAGTTAGAGTAAAGTTATGTTGTCAAGTCAACTTGTTGATAGATTTAATTGAGTTATCTAAAAAGTAGGTTTTGGTGATAAGTGTTCTGTGTTGCTGGGGGATTGACCAGTTTGAAACTAAGGTGTTTGTGCACTTCCATGGATCTTAGGCTAGATCATCTACTAAGGCCTGTTCAGCCTTTATAGCCTATGATAAAGAAGGAAGACTATTAAAAGTAGGTATGACCTTAGTTAATGCATTAAGCCCAGAAGCTATGGAATTTCAGGCTTTATCATTTGCTTTAAACTGTGTTAGAAAGGAAAAGAAGAATAAAGTGGCTCTCTTTACAAACTGTCTTTTACTTTTTCAAGCTTTTTCTTCTGGAAAAGGGGAAGCCCACTAGTTATTTGGCTCATATTTTTCTTCACATCTTGGTTTGTTGGAGTCTCTTTTGAGTGTTTCGATTTCTCTGTATTTCATTCATCACTCATTAAATAGCGTTGCTAATTAGGTGGTCTTGAATTTTAGGAAGAGAATGTGTCCATGGGATTGGTGATTAAATCCTTCATTCTCTCTCCAAAGGCTACTTTCTTTAGATTTGGCTTTGTTTAAAGATATAGTTTTATCATGTAAGTGCTGCTACTTCTTAGATGCTGGTTAATGAATAAAGTAAATCTTTTCTTTGGCTAAAAAATAAATAAGTAAGTAAATTCCTCTTTTAGATGTTGTCCAAGTGATGGTCGAGACGATTGTTCTTACCAAGCCCTAATTTCTTGACCTCCATATACATATATCATGTGTCACTTGTGAGTAGGGTAAGTTTGAAAGCACTTCAAATATGGTCTCCTCTTTCTTCCCATCTATAGTTATTTAAATTCATCCAACATGCATTGCCTCTAAAAGAATGATTATTTCACATCATGATTTATTATTCCTATACACACACACACATACACTCTCTACAGTTTCTACAAGAAGGAATAGATCGATATCTATTGTATCATTGATATTGATTATATAACTTAATTGAGTTGCTTATTATTTAAGAAGCTATGTATATGCAAATCCAAATGTCTCCACATTTAGATTCAACTTTACTTCTACGTGGTTAGAACATAAGTTCAAAGATTGATGCAATTCCATAATTCAAAAAAAAAAAAGAAAAGAAAAGAAAAAGACGACCTATAAGATTAAATCTAGGGCTGGAAATTCGTGTTGTTGTATCATGTCTCCTTTTTGCATCTAAAATAAATTTGTGTCTGAAAAACCTAAATTTGTGACATTACCTGTTTATTAATTGTATATGAAAAACTAAACACATAACATGATGTGTCTCGTATTTGTGTTGGACTCGTTTAAATTAGGATAGAGAATTCGTACTATTATGTTGTAACTCATTTATCTTAGATTTGATACTAATTATTGATTAAAAAGTTATAATTAAATCTATAAAATATTTATAGTTAAAAAAGAAAAAACATGATGATGGTATTCATATTTTATAAAGAAAAACAATATAGTATATTCATACTTAATAAAAAATTACAATCCTAACTCTTGCTTCTTGGGTAGTGGTGAATATAAAAGTTTCTAACAAAGTAAAATCTTATCAAATATAAAAAAATCCGAAAATTTAAGTTATATAACATTACTAAATTAAGTAAAACTATTGATTAAATAGATATTAATATTATTATTAATATTGATTTCTAAATCTATCACACTGTTTGTCAGATTTTCAACGTAGACAGTAAAAAAATATGTACATGAATTCGTAATATTTTATTCATTTAAACTATAATGCAATATAAAGAGTATGTAATATTATTAAATTTAAGTTACATAATATCATTAAATTAAGTAGAACTATGCTTAAATGGATATTAATATTACTAAAAGTGTTAATTTTGAAATTTGTCACATTATCTGTAGAATTTTCAAGGAAAACTGTTAAAGAATCTATATATAAATTCGTAATTTTTATTGATTTAAACTATAATGCAGTAAGAAAAATATATAAGTAAAAATATCTTGTACCTTTAATTGAAATATCTTATTTGGAAAGAAATAATTTATACAATAAAATGCATATATAGAATAATATGTAGCGTGTCTTATGCTCAGGTCTCGAAGTTTAACTTGAACCCGATCACAAATTTAGCCGTGTTTAAACAAATCTAACTCATTTATGTTTTATGTCAAATTTTTTCATAAACTAATTCGTTTAAATCGTATCATATCTTGTCCAAATTCATCATGTTCAGTTCCATTATGTCTAGATCCCAAATTGCTAGCCGTAACTAAATCTCATGGAGCATTTCAATCTTTCCTGCTTTTTTGGTTACGAGTATACAAAATAAACACTAAGAGAACTTGAGCCCACACCATAAACTCATCAAAAGAAGCACATAAATAACCTTTTAGCTTAGAAGTTCTTCTTACACCCATAAGATTAGAATTCCTAGCATTATTAGATTGAAACATAAGAAGCACTCATCTTATTCCACCCATTTCAAGATGCGAGGGTGAATGAGGAGTTGTGTTGTCTCCTATTTTATGGTGATTTGTTGAACACCAATCACAAGCTATTAAATACGATTTTTGTTTAATATTGGTTTATTTTTGCTGCTTCATTCAACATGACATGGGTGATTGAATGTGGAAGCTTTAGACAAAAGGGGTTTTCCTCCATATCCAATATAAAGAGTCTAAAGCTTTTGAAAGAAGAAGGAAAAAAAAAAAAAAAGGAACAATAGGAAGATGAAAGGAATAAAAGATTAAATGAGAGTGCATTGTGAATATGTGATTACAAAATACTCAAAATAGCCAATGACATTGTTAAACATGGGCAAAAAGAAAACATCATGTAAACCCACATTAGAGAAGAGCAAATATAAAACATAGGTAATGTTTAGTTACATAATTTTTGTGGTATTAAATTGGATAAAAAACGCATGTTTAGTTTGAAATTTTATTTAGTAACTAGACAAAAGATTAGACTAATAGACTAAATAAAATCTAAATTTTATTTTATCTATACCTTAATATAAAAATAAAATTCACTGAACAAAAACGAAAAAATTTGCATTCATAAAAATACTCTTCTAAATTCATCATTTTTTACTTCTTCTCTCCCGCTCCTAATGTTCTCATGTCTTACTCCAAATTAACATTATTTTTTATTAAATATTATCAAATTTTATTTATTTTATAATATAAATAATTAATTTTTTTAATAGCAAGCAAATCTATGGTTTTATTTAATATTATATATAATTTGATTAATTATATAAATTTAATAATCTATTTAAATCATACTTCAAATAATATAAAAATAAAATTAAAATATATCTTCAACAATATTAAGTATAAATTTTAAAATACAATAACAAATCTAGTACTTGTATATACCAAACAAAAAATCATACAAAATTTTATATCTAATACCGTATAAATCAAACACGATATAATAAACTTATATCATCCAATTATCTTTATACTTACCCTATCTAATTCCTTTTATTCAATTCAATTTAATTTTTATAATCAAACACTACCATA
The DNA here is from genome assembly GCA_024138015.1 of Lumnitzera littorea. Classification (NCBI taxonomy): domain Eukaryota; kingdom Viridiplantae; phylum Streptophyta; class Magnoliopsida; order Myrtales; family Combretaceae; genus Lumnitzera; species Lumnitzera littorea. Next base: position 92,973,165 of record JAMXBB010000001.1, on the reverse strand, counting down.
AATTTCACCATGATAACGCAACTAAATCATTTGATTTTTATAGGTGACCATAAGAATATCAAGGAAGCCAGAAATTCCTCTTCCATTTTTCAAGGATGATTCTACAATCATGTTCCAAGTATAATGAAAAAGAAGGAAGGATATTTTTCTCTTCTTTTAGAAAAGGTCTTGAATGTTGCAGCTCAATCCTACCTAACTGGTGTAACGAAGAGTTGAACACCATGTTTCATGTGTACCACACACGACTTAAAAGTTAAATATGTACATACGACACGTATTATATCACACAACGCAAATTATAATACAAAGGAAAAATGTACAGAACAGAAATTTTCAATCCTTCACTAAAGCGGAACGATGGAAGTTCCACATCTCTAGCAACAGTAGAACCATCTAGGTGAAACTGATCATAGGGATAGATTATTGCTACATCAGAGGGAAAATTCAGGCTTCCCAACTTCATCAAGTAAGTCCGAGAGAAAAAAAACTAACTTATGAATCTCCATCCTCGTGCACTCTTCCAATGCATTTTTCTGCAAAAGCACTAACCTGAAGGTACAACCGATAAGGTATAAATAGACACTCCAAGCAGTCTTTTGTAGTTGAAGCATTATACTCTTTAGTGAGTTGCACCAGATGGCTAATTGTACGGGGCCAACCGAGTGACTATAAGTTCACAAACAGATCACAGTTATTCAGAATTACCTACACTTTAACATTCTTTATCAGCAAACCTTCCTAAATTCACAGGAAATAGTTCATTAAGAAAACCATAGAAGAACTCCCTCCCACTAGGTAGTACTGTCGCATATCTTGCTTTAAGCACCAATCATGCAATCTTCTAATTTTGAGATACCGCAACCAGCACATCATCATCCTCTTTTGTTTTAGATTTAATAGTACAGAGGTCCTGTTGCTCCTGTCCTGGAGCTGATCTTGATTGCATTGATTCTTCTTGACAGGGCTCACCAAATAATTGGTGCATTAATCTCAATAAACTTCTACCTGTCATCCCTGCTAGAAAGTAAAATTCCAAATAACCAGAGCAGTGAAATGATGATCTCCCAAACGTAGGATTAGCCAAACGTATTCATACCAAATTAAAGGAAACCTGATAGGAATTTACCATGATTCAATTGAGCACGGCTCTAACATTCAGGTCATTCAGGTTTGCATGTTGCTTGCTGCAAATATGGAAAGGAACAAATATCTTGTCCAAAAATTGCTGATGACCCATCGCCATCCATAATACCTACATCATTGGAGCTTCTTTTCATGATCTTTGGCATTGCACCTAGTTCCAGCTTTGAGGAGGGGTGACAGTTCTGCATAATACTACCTCCAGTTAGGGTCCCAATAGTCAATACATGGCTAAGATAGCTGATTAAAATAAATATAACAATAATCTCAATTATGACCAGGTTTATATTTGTCAAAAATTATAATTGAACATGCTTTGTGAGAGAATCTTCAGCAGTGTCAGGGAGTGTTATCTGATACAAATATGCATTTGAGAATTTTTTGCCTTTTTGGAATTTAATGCATTGAGAACTTTTCACTAATATATCAACCAAGAAACTCAAGAACATTCGTTTAGAGCAATACCTTAGCATCATTCTGGAGCAAGGCCTCTTATTTCAAGAATGAAAACATGCATTTTTCTAATTTCAAGAATAAAACAAATCAGACAGTTCATCAACCTCCTCCATCTCAGATCCAAAAGAATTTGAGTCCTATTGTTCTTGGGGTGGTGATAATGGTGATCGCACTGAATCTTTTTCATAGGAGATATCAAATGAAAGGCGCTTAAATCTGAAGATATCACCACTTCTCATCCCTGTTATAAGGTGAGAGTCAACAAGACCAAAACGGTCAAGTAAGCTTTGGAGTAAATGATCTGGCAGGAAATTCCATTTATTGTAGTAAGCAAAGACTTGATAGGAATTGAATTCAATTAGACAAAATTTTCATGTTCAGATTGTGTTAAAGCTTTTCATAAAACTGAATAATGATGAAATCCTATGGTCAGCTATAGTACCAGATGTGTTGGAGGTTATCCTCTTCAGCATTATACCATGAAGATGCTTCCAGGTGCATTGATAGTTCTGTAAAGGAAGTGCTTCCATTAAGGTGGAATAAATACATGGCCAAAATGGATGCATCTACTAAATTAACTATATAATGCCACTTTTCAAGGAGAACCATTCTGATCTCAAACAGCATTCTTTAAGATTTGACATGCTAAACTGCACCTAGTGACCTATGAACAAAAACCAAAGAAATTACACTAGTAAAAAACACACCTGCAAGTAACTGGAAATACTTCTTTGAGTGAGTCCAGGCACACTCATAAGCTGAAGGATTTCCTTTGGATGAGCTTCTGAAGCATAAAAGAATGAAAAAAATGACTTATTTGTAGGGCAAAGACGGCTAAGAAGTTATTTCTAAAATTTACAAAATACAGATAAATATGCACGTGCAATCATTTTCACACTAGATCATGTGCACGCACCATTCATAATGATGCTGCTGCATAAGAAACAGTCACAAAACTCCTACTTTAAAGTCCTATAACGTGGATGGCTGTCCAAACTAGCTTAAGCCTTTTCTGCAATCCCAAATCCCCATCATCTTCCTCTTCATTGCCATCTGTCACATCAACCTCCCATTTCCTCGATACATTTTGACTATGCTTCCCACCGCATGTGATAGAAACTTGAGTCCCCATGTCCTTGTCATTATCAATTAAAAATGCACCACTCAAACTGTCCCGATGGGTAATTGACATTTCCCTTACTCTTCTTTTAGTGAAGGCAAACTGCCAAAGATTTTTCACGTCATGCATGCTTATTGGTTTCACAAGGTAGAATTCAGCCCCTTTCAGAAGAGTATCAGGCATGGTATTAACATCATTGTTGCCAGATATTACTACATCCAAGTAAACAAAATGATCAAATGGCTCCTTTTGAGTAGTCAATCAAAGGAGATGGTTAAGCAAAGAGTAGAAAGCAAGATCTAGATAAGACAAATACTCACTAAAAACAGCAAAGTGAGAGAATTTTCTCAATTTCATCAGGAAGTCATATTCGCTGGTGTCTGGTAAGTAAACGTCAGTTAGAACAAGGTGAAGGTCCTCGCCTTTCTCCCGAACGATGGATAATGCCTCAATAGCTCCTCTGGCGATCAAAACTAGATGAACATGCAGTACAATGGAGGAAAAGAATAAATTAATGAAAGTAAGAGAACAAAGGAGTGATCTAAATCGACAGGTGGCTGCTCATATCGTCGAGATAAATGTAAGAGCACCCATAAAAATTATCTAAAAGGAAGCGTGTGCCAGTCGGAAAATGCAAATAAGTTGCTAAGGTTTTAATATCAAATAATCCATAGCATATCGATTATTGAAGTATTGAAGTTCTTTTCCCTTTTTTGGTGAGCAAAATATTATAGTTTTACTCTCTACTGGGGAGGAAAGATAATCCGCTCTTATCTTTTAGAGTCAATAATACACACACAACAAAGAACGCACGCCATTATTCTGACTTTTGCCCAGAAAATGAACACACACCATTGCAAAGATGATGACTTAGAGACATAAAATTTTGGTAGTTCTTGAAGACATAATTTGAATGCATAAAAATGTTAGCATTGCCCTAATAGACATAAGAATAGCAGAAGAAGGTAAAGCAAGAGGAAGATCTTTGCAAAATCTAGAGACCTTGCCTTTGTATGCAAACAGGCAGCGCATGCTTGATGCGATCATAAGTGATGTAGAATCAAAATCCACAACCAACATGGTGACTCCTGCAGTGTATCTGCTTGACTCAACTGAAGGAAACTCTTTGTTATTCATGTAAAAGAGATTGCAAGACATGGATGGAATGATAAAAATGATGTTTAGACACTGTCTCGGAAAGAGACAGAATATACAAGGCAAAGGGGGTAAGACTTTCAACCACTTCCCTGCTCAGAATTTATAGCAGATCACTCAATGCGTGTTTTCTTTTTCTTTTTCCTTTTTCAAACTTGGTAAATGATGGAGGTTACGAGGCAAAGAAGGTAAAACTTTACAGCCACTTCCTGCTCAAAGTTTACAGCAAAGATTCGTAGGTTTTGTTCCTTTTTCTCCATTTGGTAGATAACATTTGGCAGTGTATGACAAAATTCAGAGATGAGTTCATTGATAATAAATTACTTCGAAATGCCCTTGGAAGAAGCATTTTATTTCAAAATAATTAAAGAAAAGAAAAAGGAGAGTAAGAAGAATCGAATCAATTTTCGGTAACCAAAGCATGACATATTTGGAAGATGATTGTGATTCATAGAAATGGTTTCTACCTTGGCTTTATTCTCTCATAGTCCACAGTCTATCCGATTATGGCTTTGTTTCATTCATTTTTTTTTTCCCACTTATTGATGTTTACTTGAATCTTATATCCCTATTATAAAATTAAATACTTAATAAATTCTAATAAAGTTAAATTTATTTACCACTTACTTTATTTATATTTACAAAAATATTAATTAAAATAATTATTTCCAATACATAAAATATATTTTTTTCAAATATTTTCTCTTAAAAATACGTAAATTTTCATTTCTCAATTTCAATATTTTAGTCACCACTTTTATCATAATTATGAAATAAAATAGATAAGATATAAATAAGACAGTTTTTCAAATACTATATTTCAAATAAATACAGATCAGATATAAATAAAATACAAACAAAAATAAAAAACAATATAAACAGGGCCTATGTCATCAATAGATTCTAGAGTAAGAAATTGTGGCACAATAGGGAAATGCAGCTTTCAAGAAAACTCCCTACCAACAATCCCCGTGAACTTTAAGAGGCATGGGACAAAGAATCTGTTGATGCTATTCTCCATTTAATCCTTGTCTAGTGAAGTATAGGCTTCTTGCTATCTTTTTTCCCATTTCACATCAAAGAAAATGGTTTAATTAGAAATATGAAGCTAAACTTGCTTCCATGTTCCCTTAGGCACAATACACAAAAGTCAACTGATGACAGCAATGGCTCACCTTCATTTTTATTTGTCCTAATAACCATTATGTAGGTCTTCTATATATGGAAGCGGTAACTCAGTTGCATTTCATGAAGATCCTATAAAAATAACTAGTTATTTTGAGTAAGACTGCCTTCAACTTCTCATGGTTTTCTTTTGCCAAACCATCCTTTTGGAGGATTACTTAAAATGATCATTTACTCAGTTCAGTTAATTTGGTGTAGCAACATTTAGCATGATGACGACAAGGCCATGTGTTTTGCTCTCCTCAAGGGACTGTTTTGTAGCTTGTGAAACCAATACCTATGAATAATGTGAAAAGTCCTCCTATAGTTTACTTACGCTGATAAAAGATATTGAAAAATGATAATTACCTATCAAAACAGATTGAATTTAATCATCACCTGATTCATAGAAAATGTTGAACTTGGAGTTCCTCACATGGAGATATGTACAGTAGCAACTGTTTTCTTTGCACAGAAACAAGATCACCAGCATCTAGAATTTAAGTGGCAGTATAGTTGACCAAATTTGACAACCTCGTCAACTTCTTGAAGTGTCATGGATTTCCCTTCTGCTACATTGCACCAAAAAACAGCATTGTCATAATAGTGGACAAAGTTGCACTCTATCTTGCATTCTTACCAAATACCACGCTTTTGCCATATTTTTCAGCACTCATCCTGCAGCAGTAATAAACAGACACCTATCACAGCCCATCAGATATTAAGTTCCTGATTATCTGCCCCAACTGGAACCTTGTATGCAATTCACACAAAGGCCATTGTGATGCGTTTAGAAAGTAGCAATTGAATTGTTGATAGCCAAATCAAAGAATTGCTGAGCGCTTTCTTGATGTCCTCGTAGACACGTTGTTTGTACAGACAAATTTCATTTCCCCTTTTACTTCATTAGAAGAGTTCAGAAAGTTTATAATCTGTATGAATTTGTCCTTGTTATCTAGTTGCACTTTGTCCAGGTACCTTGTGCACATTGTTTACTCTCATCAAGCTTCTAACTTTCTCAACTTCATCCCATCTCCCAGATTCAGCATACAAGTTCGATAAGAGTACGTAATTACCAGAATTCCTAGGTTCAAGCTTGATGAGCTCTTCGATTGCTAGTTCTGCAAGTTCCACATCACCATGAGTTCGGCAAGCACTGAGCACCGAACCCCATAATGCAGCACTTGGTTTAATTTTCATATTTTTCACCAGGTCAAAAGCCTCTCTCACACATCCTTTGCGGCCCAAAAGATCGACCATACATCCATAATGCTCAAGCTTTGGCTCCATCTGGTAATTAGCAACCATAGAAGCAAACACTTCTCTTGCTTTATCAACCAAACCTGCATGGCTACAACACGTAAGAACACCAACAAATGTAGCATCATTAGGAATGATCTCTTCCTTCATCATCTCCTCAAACAGTTCAACTCCAAGGAGATCATTTCCATTATATGCCATGCCCGTGATCATCCCATTCCAAGAAACCACATTTCTAGATTGCATGCTCTCAAACTTCTGCCGGGAAGCTTCCATATCACCACATTTGCAATAAAAACAAACCATTGCGTTTTCTACCGAGACAAAATCCTTGTCAAGCCTATGCGCCTCTGCATAAGAGCAAATCCATTGACCAACATCAATAGCCCCCAACCGAGAACAGACAGGCAACATACTAACAACAGTGGCTTCATCCAACTCAAACCCTTGCTGCAACATTTCACTGAAAAATTCCAAAGCATCACTATCCCTTCCGCACCGTCCTAAACAGGAGATCACCGTATTCCACGAGACAACATTCCTATCTTTCATCTGCACAAAAAGATCCAAACCTGCATCAACATTACCAGCTCTACAAAACCCACGAACCATCAAGTTCCAAACAATCAAATCTCTCTTGGAAATTTCATCAAACACCTTCTTCGCTTCCTCCATCCTTTCAATTCCAGCATAAAACTCCACCAAACCAATACCTATCGCATCAAAACAGTCAAACCCATTAACAATAATCTCCCCATGAATGCATTCACCAGCCCAAACATCCTCGAGAATCGAACAACACTTAAGCAAAGGAGCAAAAGTGTACTCATCGGCCCAAATGCCACGTTTACGTAAACCAGTGTAAAGAAGGAGGGATCTCTCGTAAGGGCCGGAAAGAGAATAGCCTTTAATGATGGAATTGAAGAGGAGAATGTTGGGGTAATGGGTCTGGCTGAAAATGCGATGAGCGTAAGACATTTTGTTGAATGAAGCGCAAACGGAGACGAAGTGAGAGAGGACTTGGTTAGACTGGTGGAGACCGTGACGGAGGAAGTAGGCGTGTATTTGAGTGAGTTGGGTTCGGGTTTTGGAGCCGTGGAGGAGTCGGAGGATGGTTCGCTCTGCCTCCCGACACCTGCTGCTGATTCGAACCATTGTCGGTGACTAAGACAGCCCCGCCTACAAGTACAATACCCCTTTTCTTTTTTTTATAGTTTTATACTTTTGAATAGGCTGCTAAATATTGTATAGCGGGAGACTGGAGTTTTATAGAAAAAGGAAAAAAAAAAAAAAAAGAAGTAATACATTTCCCCAAAAGATTTTGAATATGTAATGCTTGTTAGTACGATGTTTGCTTATTTGTTTATCTAATTGTTATAATATGATCAATTTAATTAATTCGTTTAAATTTGCCATTCGTATTTATTTGTTATTAAGATTAAATTAGCTTTAATTTGATTAATCTAAGCTTCCTATATCTTAAGAGGAGATGATTTGTAATTAAAAAAAAAATTATCTAAATGAAATTAAATAAGCTAAATAAGATGAAGACAAATAATGTAAAATATAATGTGAATAGCGATGAACATCTCGATTATTAGATTGATTGATAGATTAATAAATATGATACGATCAACTTTATTTGAATTCGTCTTTCAAGTTAGTTTACTCTTAATCAAATCTTATCTCAATTGACCGTAAAAACCTCTATATACTTGAAACTGCTATCGAACATGGCGTGGATCTTTATGCTTGTCTTGTTTCCAATCATTAACATGAGGTTGGAAAAGATCTCTTGGACATTAGAATTTATCCGCAGCTTCTTCAAGTATAAAGATTTTCCTAGGCATATGAACACGCATATTTTTCCTGTCGATGAGAATCAAACTCCAAGACATGATTCCAGAAGGTCGGGAAGAATAAAGACTTAGCCAGGTTGAAAGAAGTTAGAAATCGATGGCAAAATCATGGTAAGAATCAAGTTCTGAATCATTAAAAAAAAAAAAAAAATCAGGTAACTTATTCAGTAAAACTCCTATTAAATCTCATTCTGATTTTCAATCTGGTTCAAGCAAACATTCTGATTATGGAAGAAGAGTTGACAATGCTTCTGCCAGCAAGCAAAGCTTTCCTAAGACACCTCAGGCTCAGGTCATATGTCGTAGAAGCTTCTAACAACAATGCTTTTAAAGATACTTCACAAGGGTGAATCTTAACTTCAAAATGGACGTTGCTTCGGATCTTTTGGATAAGGAAAGAGATCATACAGAACCTAACAAATTAGTCACGCAGTTATTTAGATTTAGATAGTTATTTCTTTTTTTTTTTTTAATGATTATGGTAAATCATTTTTAGCATTTTTTTTTTTTCACGAGAGTTACTTGTATATATGTATAAATATCAAGTAACTCTACAAAAATGAGAACTAGACATTGATTGTCATTGAATGAACACAGTAGTTATTATTCTTTCTTAGTTTTGTGTAAAACCATTCATTAATGAATTGAAAGTATTTTTCTTTGATCTTATCAATCAAAGTATCTTCCTGATTATAGCAATCTCTACTTAAATACAATCATATATCATATCGGTTATTTTAATTAAACCCCTTTTGATTTTCTTAAGATGTAAGTCATATCGGTCGTAGAATTTTGAAATCCTTCCAATTTAACTATTAATTTGAGTTTTTATATACTTTATTTTCAATTTATCATAAATAATTAAAAATCTCATAGAAATATCTCTTTTCCACAGTATGTATTAGAAAACCCCCCAAAAAAATCATATTTCAGTGATTGTTAGTCTTTGAATAGTCATATTTTAATCAATATTTGACGTCAAAAGGTGATAAATTTCCACAATTGTTAATTAGTTGGACCTTTCATGTCATATATCCGATCTAGGAGTTTAAGCACACCACCTCTTTTCTTCGTAACAAATTCAAATGTTTTATATCATGCCTTTTCCAAGCTCATAGGAGGCAAGCTTAAATTCTGACCACTCTTCTATATAATGTGAGTATTTCTATATCTATCATAATAGTTGATTCATCATATTGCTAAGGTTTCAATAACAATAGGGATTGTAATTTGGGACTTGACCTATGAAATCCAAATAGGATACAATATGATATGTACAGACTTGTATTGACAAGAATCAACATAAATGATAAACGGGTTATACTTTTGACACAAAACATTTAAATCCGTGTCTAGGTTTATGTTCCACACCCAAACCCGTTTATTAGATAAGTTACAGGTTCATCTTAGATTCAAAACGTTTCAACCCATTTATTTTTCATTTTTGTGGGCCGGTTTCCAATCTAGACTTTAGTTTTTAACTTTTCTTTCCCTTACAGCTAGTGCTGCATAAACACATGTCACAATGAGCTCTTTCTACTTCTCATATTACACGCATATCTCTTTTCTAAAATTACAAATCTCAAATTCTCAATTGAATGTACGAGTATGACAGTTTACTTTTTAATTAGATAATCTAGTGAAAAATATTTTTCATTGCATGTGAAGCTTTGAACACAAAAAGTTAACTGGTTATGAGTTAACAATATTCTATATCAATTTTCTTTTTTCTTTAAGATGACATATTTTCTTAGCTATATTAAAGTAGTTTTATGAAATTATATATTTAAAGATAAAGAGATTGAGTTTCAGTTCATAACTCGTGAGTTCTAAAAATTTTAAAAGAGAAACATTAACTTATATGTACAGGGATGGAATTTTAGTTTAAAGAGTAAGAGCTAAACATCATTATTTATGATTCATCTCAGTTTTATCTTATTAGTCAAGATAATTTCTGATCCATCAATAGAAGTTTATATTTTATTCAATATATGTTTCTTTAGGCCCATAAATTTTTAATTTCTTTGTACTTATGATAATCTTTGAGGATGATTATTATATGATCATGCCCTAGATCTTTCTGAGGTGCTATATTTGTGTGCGAGAACCAACTTTAGCAAATAATTTTAAGTTATGCAGTAGATTTCGATTTTACTTACATATTACTTTATCTATTGAGTGATGTTTCAGCGCTTTTCTCATTGAAGTTAAGTTTTTTTATTTATTTTAATATATTTTTACTTTCAAGTTGCTTCACCAATTACAACTTACTTCCTGAAGCTGGATTAATATGAGGAATGCAGCTAATGGATGTTTAGATTCGCTAATTTTTAACAAATTTTAGCTTATTAAAATTTTATATAGGTGCAAGACCTTATGTCATTTACATTTGTTGATATTACTTTTATGATTGTTCTTTTCATTTTCTCTTATAAGTATTTTATAAATACATTAATTTCTAATGGATAAACTGGTAGACAATTAATTAAATGAGTCAAGATATAGAATAAGGTTTTCATGCACAATAAACAAATGAGTCATGTTATGAATTGAGATTTTTCAAATACAAATTCGTTTAGATATAGATATGAGATACAATATGATAATAAGAATAATCAACGTTACTTAATAATACTTGATTAGCATTCACAATAACGACAGTATAAACTACCCTATTAGTATGATGGTCAATTGACAATAGAACACACACTTGTTTATGATTATGCATGGCTCCTTAATTATTGAGACTGGTTTTCAAATGCAGTGTAACTTATAAGCCATCATCTTAGTAAACCCTATAGAAAAAATATTAGCATAACTGACTCCATTTATAATCTATTTACATGTTTTTCCTCAAACTAAACAACAAGTATTGAACGTATTCTCTTTCTGTCTCGGATCTCCTTTAATAAGGGTACATGGCTTTTCATTTGCTATCAATGTGAAATTATTTACTATAAGAATCAGTTTTGTTTCACAACAACTTCTCTAGATTTAACAAGTTCCTCCTTAACTACTAAGATCTTCTCTACAACAGCATCCCTTTTACATTCAATATCAACCTTTGTCTCCACTTTTTTAATTTTGCAATCAACTTTTTTAGGCTCAACTTTAACCACACTTACTATCTCCTTGGGTTTCTCTATTGGTTTTGAATTAAATGGTTAAAAATTCTTCAATAGTTTCCTAATCCAAACATTTGATGATAGCTTCAAAGGTCATATTTACCTCACTATAGCTCCCTCTAGATTTATCAAGTCGCCTTTCACGACCAATCACATTCATCCTTGACATCTCTTCAAAATTAATAAATTAGCAACAACAACAACTCCAGTAAACTTAACACACCTACAAATAACAACTAACTTCTTACAAACCTCAAACAGATTAACTAAATAACAAAGCAATTCAACCACAGCATCAACTCTCAAAAACTCAAAATCTCAAAATTTAAACAAACCACATAACACCACCAAAAATCTCCACACTACAAACCATTAATTTTCACCAATTCTAATAGGAAAACAAGAGAAATTTGTATTTACCACAAATGGCACAACCCTTTAAATTCCAATACTAGACAAACATATATGTGGATGTGCTCAGAAATCAATTAATTTGTAATTTCGGATTTGCAAAGAAAAATTACTGTATTGTACCCTTGATCTTGCTCTCAGATTCATATCAATGTCTTCGACCACAAGTCGAGGGATTGAAAATGCGAGACCTCCAGCTTGTTTAACATGTGGTGAAAGGCACCGTACAAGAGAAAATACGAAAAGGAGACTTGGTCCAAACGAGGGAAGTGACGGGGATAAGACCCCCTAAACTAACTTGTGAGAAAAAGAATTTATGTATGAGTGGTTTAAATATTTACCGTTATAGAAATCTACACTCTAAAGTTTGTACCTCCCCATTTCCTGATTGAGTTGTTCGAACAAAGTGTCTTTGGTCATTGGTTACGTTTTTAAGGATATATCAAAACATGGCTACTATTTACGATTGGATATTTATTTCATATGGGCAATAAGATGTTATTTTAGTCCTAACCCTAAAGTTTGTAGCAACAAGACAATAACTTTTGGTTCCTAGACGTCTTCTTTTATTCTGTAGTTTTAAGGCTTATTATAAATGTCGTTGTGTGCATTTTTACGTACTTCTACTCTGCTTATATTGAAACAACTTCATTTGACGTGAACCAGAGCGATCTGCCCTGGGGATGGTATTATAAAAAGGTTATGCGGTAGGATTATATTCTGGTACCAGTATTTTTATTGTTTATGATCAGGGTATCTGTATTTTGCAGCCAAAAAAAGAAACCAAAGTCCCTTAACTACCTTGATTCAAAAGGAAAAGAAGCAAATCAAATACTAAAATCATTCTCATTACGAACACTGATCAAACAAATATTCAAATGAACTCAGGGAAAATTATTCTTAGCAATCCATCAACAAGTGGATCTACACCAGAGGAATTAGCGAGCTCTTGCCATAAATGAAGAACAAAATAATAGAACCTATAATCTATTCTATAAAAAAAATAAAAATAAAAAAACGTTTTCTAAATTTTTTTTTTGGGACCAGAAAGATTATCTGCTAATGTTTACATTAAAAAACTTCTCTATTAGTCCTTATGGAGTGCTTAGACATCATCTTTTCAATTGCGAATTCACACTACCTTATTCACTTGGCTCATACGATATATTTTTTTTATTTTTCAATTTTCAATTCAAGCTAAATCGATACTTTTCAATATTTAGACACCAAAAACAAGGAGAAAAGTGAAGATATTTGAATTCTATTTATCTTTCCTAAAATATGAAACGTTCGTGTTCTTTTCCCTAAATAAGTACCTTACATACTCGCAGGACCTCAACAAATTGCTTTCAGATGGGTTGCTCACGCATCACCTTTTAATTGTTAATCTTAGGGTATAAATTAACTAAACTATTTATGAACTACTCAAGATTAGTTAAACTAATCTTGAGCTTTACAATGTAAATCTAATTCATCTAAGATCATCTTAGATCGGAGTTCAATGTTAGTTTAATTCTAGCTGAACTTAGATATTAACATCATTCTAATTATGAAAAATAATTTCTAGATAAATCAAATATAAACAAGTTCCATTAAATTTGCTCTCGAGTTACTCAAGTAGTTTATTAAGTTGGATGTGAGTTTCAAAAAGAAAAAAAATTAGGTTGAATTGCTTCCAATCCTAATCGAACACAAGTGGCCTAAATATTAGTAAATTTCCATTTGAGTTCAGATATTAATATTATTTTGATTAAAAAACTTTTTGGATAAATTAAATCAAAATTAGCTTAATCAAGCCAAGTTCTAATTTATTGAGTACCATTTTAACTCAAGTTAGGCTTTAAATTCTAAACTCAATTAAGTCCAAGTTTTGGAATTTTGAAAACCTGACTTGGAGCTATGTTGTATTGTATCTAAAACTAGTTGCAGTTGCACAATAGATGTTTTAAATTACTGTAAATCAAAGCTTCGGTATTGAACTACGCGGCATTTAAACCACAATTGGTTTATGATGCAGATAGTGTAGGGTTTATATATATATATATACATGCATCAAAGATGGCTACTAGAGTGAAGCGTGGACGCAATATCTGGGGCCACAGGAAGTGAAAAATTTTGCACACCCTTGGCTGAGGCATGTCAAAGAAGGTAGTTGCAAGCAATAGCTGCGACTTTAAACGATTAGCCACGTTTGGCACCAGCAAGAGGAACAACTACCTTCGGAGAGTGGTGGCTACGGAGCACAACTGCAGCAGTTTTCAGAGAGTGCATGAGTAACGGTGCAGAAGCTTTGGGTAAATATGGCAGCAAGCGGCCATCCAGCCACAGTAGCTTCCAGGAGGACAGTGACATCATTGGTATGTCAAGTGGAGCAACTAGATGTAAGCAGGAGTCAATCAATGAAAAAAACCACATGTCAAATTATCATCCGCTCATGCCCACCACCAGACTAATCACTCCTAATACTCTCCAACTAAAACCGTGAGAGGACTAAGGTAACAGCGTCCATCAATCATTCCTAGGAAAACATAAAGATGATCCGATGTCACCCTTTTCTGTCAAAGTTGGTGCTAATAGAAGTATGAGCCCAGAAGTAGGCAGTAGGTTTCTAAGATCTGGATTGGCAACAGGTAACGCAAAGCCAGATTGGACTACATGTTTACTGCAAATAAAACATATGAAATGAACACTGTAGAAATAGAGTTGCTTAAATGAGGGCCAAACAAGATCTAGAAAGGAAAATCCCGGTACATAATTGAGACAGAACGTTTCAATACTCCAAGTTTCCTTTCGAGCCCCCAAAACTCTTCCTATCAAGAGATGATAATAAGTATTCTTCAAAAATGCCATTGAGCTAGAAAATCCATATGGTGAGAAAAGGCATGTCTTAACTCAGGACAATCACCGTACCATCTAGCAGTTTGATGATGCCTTTGGATTTCTATATATGTGGAGGATGGCATTATACGTATAGTATGTTGTTGACTACTAGTTTAAGAATGAGATTCAATTCACAATTATATAGAAACTTGAAGACCCCTATACAGTTGTTACATGCAATTTATGGTATACATAAAGCTGAATCATTTCTCATCTCTCTCTCTCTCTTTCTTCTGTTTCCCCCCCCCCCCCCCCCTTTAGAGGGTAGGTTAGAAGCTAAGCAAATTGGATGGTAGTGATACAGGATCAAGTTCCCAACATTCTTCTACAAGCTTCCGGTCTTCACTCCCATAGAGCTTCTTAGCAGGTATCTGATGTGAACAAATTTGCACTTCATCATTTTTAAGATATCTAACTGCGTGATGTCCAATCTCTCGTCTCTTGAATATAGTCTTGAACCCATCAACTTTCTCAAGATATCCGAAGCTCAAAACATGCGTATCACTGTAACTGGTTAAAAAAACAACAAGGTCGTACAAGTCTTTATCTCTATTTGAATAAGTACTTCCATCACCTTCTTTATAAACAGCCCATACTGAACCTTTCTTTGGATAAATCCGATAAACCTCTCTAGCTGCCCTTTCACAATCAACTAAATGTGAAAATATATTTACAGACTTCACTAGAGTCTCAGTAGATACCTTAAATATACCAGATCCTACATGAAGACCTGTTTTCTCATGGTATGCACTATCCTGATATTCTAACCAACTAAGTCTTAGTACGAAAGGGTTTGTAGAGATAACATCATTTATCAGACCATAGAGCTTCGGGAATCCATCTATTTCATCATAGATAGCCCATACTTGCCCCTTCTTAAAGCTCCTTTCCGTTCTTTCCTTACGAAAATCGCAGAAGTCTGTATGATAATGTACAACCATCTTATCCCTCATGGACTCGATCTTCTTTCTTTTGGACCCTTGCTTCTCAACTTCTAAATGTTTATCCTTTCCGAACTCACTTTGTGTCTTACTCTCTAAACAAATAATGCTCCTTTTTGAAAACCTTCTCATCTCAACATCCATCTGCATGTCCTGATTCAACTCACCTAGCCTTTCAACCTCATATCCATTGTTCTTTCCAGAATCATTCTTTCTCTCATTGTGCTTCCCCTTCTCTTTCCTTTTGTTCTCCACAGCTATCTCATTCTCTTTACCTTTTTCTTCTACCTTCTTCTTCTCTTTACTGTTCTTCTCTGCATCTTTATGCTTCTCCTTTTCCTTCTCTTTCAATTTCACCTTCTCCACATTTGCCTTTCTCTTTACCGCTGACTGCATTTCAGCCAATGTCATCCTATCATCCCCAACATTCACCCTCTTCTTATACAAAATCTCCATTAATTCCCGCACTTTGTTCATTTTACCCCTCAACCTACCGCCACTCCACTCACCACCACTTGAGCTTGCCTTTTCACCCACACTCCCATAACTACCAACTACCTTCTCCTTCAACTTCACATTTTCAAACCTTTCCTTACTACCCATTTCTTCCCCCACCTCCACATGCTCAGTCCCACTCTTCGTTCCCCTTAATCCCCCATTCTTAACCTTAACCCTATCTCCATCCCCACTCATCTCCTCATCATCACCACCACCATCACTTTGATCACCATCCTCCTCCTCCTCGATCTCCACAGCTCTAAAACTCTTCCTACAACTAGGGCAAACCAAATTATGCCCCACGAACTTCTTCTCGAACTTATGCACCAACCGACACCAGGAACATACGGTCGAAAACCTCTCCTCCTCTACATCACCACCCACCACACTTTCCTCCTGCAACCTAATCCTCAATTTCAAATCATACTCTTTCCTCCTAACCCTATCACTCAAAACCCTAAACCCTTCACTAACAACCTTGAATGCCTCCTCAGAGCCTAAATTAGGGTTCTTATCGGGATGCAATGTTAAAGCAAGCTTTTTGTACTGTTTCTTAATCGTGTTTATGTGGGAGAAAGGTTGTACCTGGAGGATGGAGTAGTAATTCGGAAATGTCCATTGAGAGGAAGAAGCAGCAGCTTGTTGGAGGATTGTGAAGGATGTTAACATCTCGTTGACGCCGTTGAATGATGGAGAGAGCGAATATGCTTTTGTGATGTAATTCAAGGCGGAATTCAGGTCGGAGGAAGCGAATTTCTGCTCTGCTAGGGTTTTGAGTCTCAGGGCTTCTTCTTCATTGTCGAGTTCTGGTTTTTCCGAGTTCATTTTCAACTGGGGTTGGGGGTGGGGCTGTGGGGTTAGTGTGGGGTGATTGTGCTGGGAGGGGAGGGAGAGAGAGATACAGAGAAGGGTTTAAGAAAGGGCTTCTTCAGAATCTATAGTTGCGAGTAACATGTACACTATGGTGGAAATGAAAGGAATCAAAACAAACTAATGGGAGAGGAAATGTTTGAAAATCTTAATTAGCAAAAGAAGTGGAAGGGAAAAGTAAAAAAAAAAAAAACCTTAAATACCGTTCCAAGAAATATGTTTTCAGAAATACAGATCCAATAGGCGATTTTGTATTACATTAACATTGCCTCTCCTCACCCCACCCCTCACCTACTCTTCCGGTTTTTGGCTCAATACAAAATTATTTTTAAATCAATTAGTATAACTTAAATCGAATTCCATCGATTTGAATTAATAGAGAACCTTTTATTATATATCTATAAGAATCGATATTGTAATATCGATTACTATTGTAAATTTAGATCAATCCAAAATCACCGATTCTAACTTAAATTTGCTTCCCCAAGATGTGCTTTTAAACGTGAAAATACTTTATAATTATAAAGGCATAAAAGTATTATGAAAGTTGTAATTCCACTTTCAAATAACTATATAATGTTTGAAAACTAAGGATGAAATACAAACTCGAATGTAAAATAGGTAAAGCTAATGACGTCGGTACCGTCATCATTAGCTTTACAAACATCTAAAGATCTACGTCGACCGAAGGTTAAATCATCTAATCTACATCCGACTGGGTGATCTGTGACCCATCTTGACTTTAAGCACCCAAAAATGATGCATGCATAGGGATTAGAATAGGGTGCATTTATGTAAGTCCCTCGCTTATATCGTCATAAGGATCTCTAATTGGTCTTCTCAATGGTGTATGGGAAGAACAGCCCTGACTACCAGAGGTCTCTCCCATGACGGAGTTATGGTACATATGACTGCTGGAGTTATTCCCGACAAATGTTATGCAAAACTTAAATCCTAGTAGTTTGGGAGATGCTGGCGGCAAGTAGTATAAGGGAGACGCATCGTCTCAAATCTACATGCCGGCCTATCTACATCCTTACCCTCCTCCTTGATAACTACTACATCTCTAACAACCCTTTTCCCACTGTGGCTCTCGTTCGGTAAGAAGTCGTCTTCATCTACATCCAGACCAAGTGCATGTGAGTAGCCTAAGTAGACCCTAATAATCCCCTAAATAAGGTCATCAACCCTATGCTGCGTAGATATAATGTCTTAGTATGACATTTGTGGCAACCTATGTATGAAATCCACCTACAAGCCGAGCATAAAAGTTTGATTAGCATATAATTATAAAAACAAATGGGTAATTGGAATAGCAATTGCACATATCATATAAATCTAGGAGGCTACTAACCTACCAATGTATTTGCAAATAACTTGCTAATACTAGGGTATCATTACTCGAAATAGCAAAATCATAACAGTCCTGTCATATAAACCATTTTAGAATAGAAGTTAACTTTACGACCGCTATTTTAGACCTGATTTACACAAAGTGTCCACGATTAACTCACTTTAAAGTAAACAGTTCATAAATAAATATATTATTTACTTATGAAATTATGAGTAATAAATATCTACACTAAAATAATTCGAGTATATTATAAGATTTAATAGCCTGATCATAATTTACTTGAGAAATACATAAATTATTATTAAAAGCTTTAAAGATAAAATCTAAACTTGAGAGTGTATTAATCTTCAGTTTTATATCCTTACTTCCTAGAATCCAACAATTGCTAGTTTTAGGGTAGTTGTATGATCGCTTCTTAGCTAGTACTTACAACGACATCTATAGAGATGTGAGCAACCAACTGCTCAATAAGTCGAAACGGAAACTTAAAACTATACATCAAATACAAACAGGATTATTAACTAAATTAGTTAAATGCAATATATAAGCAAACCCCATTGCACGACGTTGTCCAGTCCATCGTAAGATTAAATAAATTACACTCACTTTAATTCCGACTGAGGAGTTTTCATTTCATGCAATAGCTCACGACCAAATTTAGGCTTGTGCAATGGAGATACTACTCCTCTGACGACTACCTTTAAAACATTGACTTTACCCTTATCATGACCTCCTCACTTATCGCTTAGTTTGACTAAGGATAAAGAAGGAACTCATTATAATATCCAGCGCTATCCTTTTCGAAAGAGTCGATATTTGGCCAGAAAACCCTAATGTTTCTTCTAATAGATTACTATGCATGTCTAATTTAGAATTACAAATCATATATTTAATTATATCTAATTTAAGGTGTTCAATCATTTCAAACAAATCACATAAATACAAGCCAAAGTAGTAAACTAGAATTATATCATCAAACTCAGAAATAAGCACATACAAACATGCACATAGTTAACTATCTAGTAAATACAACCAAAGATAATTTCAGGCCTCTAAGTACTATCAACAATACTCCAAAATACAGTAAAGTATCAATCTCAACTTACTTAGACTTTCAACTTGCTCATGTAAAGTATGACTCACACAGGCCATCATCGATAATCCCTACAATATAAATGTTATTTCAGTACTCATATAACTATTTTATATAGGTTTATTCGATAATTTTTTATGTTATCTTCAGTTTAGGTTTTTATTATACCTAATTATTTATGTTTTTAAATTATTTGCAATTATTATTAATTTAGGCTAAGTTCTAATCCGGTTTTCAAATCCATTTCTGATTTAGGTTCTAATTCAGTTTTGACTATGGGTATAATATATATATATATATATATATATATCCTAAGAATATGTTTCAAACTATAATGTGATATTAATCACATTATACTCAGGTATTCTAAACATTGCTTTTAACCCCTAATCAGTATTTTAACTCGTACGGTATACCTGATATCCTAATTTAATTACTGAATTTACTTCCAATATGAGAAAAAATTATATTTTTCATATAATTACCTAAATTTAAGTTCCATATCAGATTTATTGTATTTTACTATTATTATTATATTTATCTATTTTAACGTAATGTTTTTTTCTACTCATTTATTTCTTATACTTACATATTACCTATTATTACCGAATATGTACATAATATACATATCTAATATTCCTATCATTTCAAATATCATCTCTCAACATTAATTAATATCTCAAAATATATAAATTCATTCTAAATTAGAATTTATACCTAATTTATCGTAAATCAGAATTTTAGCTTATTTATGCCCTTTTTACCCTTTCTTTATCACATAATATACATAATGCATACTTTTAACACTCCAAATACTACAAATATCATACTACATCGATAATTAACATTCTAAAACACCTAATTACATACTAAATTAGAATTTTTACCAAATTAACATTAAATTACAAAATTAAGCGCAAATATTGTCTTTTATGCATGATTTGAGAGCCTAAAAATTAAGTAAAAATTTAGAAAATTAAATTTAAGAAAAACTCTTCATAGCACTGTAACATATATCCTAAATAATTTACACAAAAATTTTAAAGTTAAAATTATATCTTTAAGGTTATTCATTTCAATATCAAAAACCAGCTCGAGATTTAGTCATTTTTTAATAAAAACATATCCCGAGCCTTAATTTTATCAAATTGATATTTTTCACTAAATCTACATACAAAAATATTCCAAAATATCAAATTTTATAATTTTCCATAACTATTTGTTATTTTTAATAAATTAAACAAAAATCAGAAGGAAAACGAAACTCACCAACATCGCTAACTCCGACCTCTATGGCTTTGTCAGCTAGGTTAGGCATTGCCTTTAACGTCTTGTAGTTGTGGCCATCCTCTCGTAGGTGGTCGTTGGGCATATGTTCCCGTTATAAGCCCTATTTGCACTTTGTTTTTCTAATTTTTTTTAAATTTGGTTTTTCCTCTTTTATCTTCTTTCCTAATTTTTTCCTAATTCCCAATTGACTACAACGGTGTTTGGTTGGGTTATTCTAAATTTATAGTGTAGTTAAGGTTTTACTTTAAATTTTATGTTGCCAAGTGCCCCTTATCCTTTCTCTTTTACTTTTTTATTTGTCTAATTTTGATTGATTAAATTTTCATCTTCCCTTTTAGGTTGTCAAGCCTCATTTTTGGATATTTCCATACCTTTCCATATTTTTCTTTCTTGATTTTTCCTTAATTATTTACAATTTTTCTTTATTTTTACCTATACATAAATACATACATGGTACAATAAATACTCCTAAATATTATTTATGTTATTTTATGATTTTTAATGTATATATAATTTATCTATATCGATTTGTTAATTATCAAAACTTATTTTACATATTTCCAATAAATAATGGATAATATACATATAATTCAATATTATAATAATTAATTATTTTCCTAAATCCAAACACATGAGATCACTTTTACTAATATTTATATCTCTATAGTAAAATTTGGGCTCCATCAAATAACTTACTCGATTGCTTTAAATTTTATAAATCTAACCCCAAATATCTAATTATAAGGCTTACATAGGAGACGTAGTCAAGATGCATACCTGGTGGTGGTCGAATCTAGATAATTTGGTTTCGTCATTCCTCCCATTATGTTATCCAAGCTGTATGCTTAGTCGCCTAATTAATCTCAATCTAGCCCTTAAGTTGATTTCATGTAGCGCCCGTTCGGTGTCAAGATGGGCTAGAATCTATTGGATCTTGCCGAATTAGCGAGCCATGCGATCGATAGTGCATCTCAACGATGTGAAGCATATCAACGGGACCTAAGCTAACCAAACATCACTCCCATCCCAACAATAAGCAGGGAGTCTGGCTACATCCTCATGTGTGTAGGGAATCCAAACAACTTAAAGTAAACATCAATAATGAGGTTAAAAGAAAGTAATACTTCGAGAATCAATAAGTAGCTGATTTTGTTAAATATGTACCTACTTCAGACATTATCGATCGGATGTATCTTTGTATTGGCCAACTACATGTGTGGGCAACTCGGTGACATCAAACTTTGCTCCCCATCGGCTCATAAGTGGTTGATCGTCAACAACTAATGTAATTTAGCAACGTAAAGGGCTGATGTGTAGGAAATGCTTCAATGCAGTAAATGCTTCAATGCCTACACTTAAAGAATCACCAATGAACCGCTAATCTATCCAGCCTCCATCCTAAAAGCAAGACACAACCGGTGATACAACCATGCCAAATAAGTTGCTCCCTAAGCATAGCACTTAACTGTAGTAAGGTCCAGTAAGAGAGGGAGGAATATCAGGTGCACCACGTTATTGGACTTGCTCGAAAGTAGCATAGCCAGATCAATTACATGATATGTGCCTTCATATAGCTATACCGTAACATTATCTGCATCAAAAGGCATATTAGTGAAATTGTCCTTTAACTAGAATAATTTTAATTGGGCACTCTTTATGGCACTCTCTAATAAGTGAATTCCTAGTAGGTGGTGGCATAACTCACCCCATCTGGTAGATGCCGTCACCCCTGTAACTGCATTGCCATCAATAGGGAGACTAATGAGCAAAGATATATCCTGTAATGTCATTGTTATCTCGCCAGTATGCAAGTGAAATGTATGTGTCTACTCCCTCCATCGCTCAACTAGGGCAGTAATCAAGTGCTAGTCCAGTTATATGAAGTGAACTTACCGTGCAACAATGAAACCTAACTGCTCCAAATATGGGATCATGTGAAAATCTATCGAGATCTCATCGCCATCTTGACTCCTAAATATCACCTCACATTTACGGCAGTTGAACTAATAGTTCTCCTACTATCAAGGAAGAAGAGCTAATCATAGAGGCATTACATGAAATGAACATATCATAAGTATGTTTTCAATTTGCTGTTTCTTACCTAACCACCCTTTACTAGCTCAGACCTATGGGATGGCTACAAGTTAAGTAATAACCTATCGGTCGATCTAAGATCTATCTACCCCTGTAAGTCCAAACTAAATAAAAAATAGTAAGCCAACTATTACACTCATTAAGGAAAAGCAAAACGAAAATTTCTTAAATATATTTTAATATATATTATTAATCAACATTAGCATAGCTTTTCACTTTATCTAAAGTATGTACTAATAGATTCACTCGAAGTTGATTGTCTCCCTTATTGTAGATATCGTCTCCTATTATATCTATCCCCACTACATAGTTTACGCATGTAAGTCAACGGCCCCTTTCGAATGTCCATCTCATTCTAAAATCATTTCTCTTATAGCCTCCCCAGATTCCTAACATTATCTAAAGTTTGAACTGGATGCCACATAAGAACATTAATATAAGACCAATTAGCCTTGTTAGTACATGGCATGAAGGAATGTACGTATATACATAGCTAATTCTGCAATGTGTACCAATGCTTAATATGTGTAACACAATTTGTACTCATTTTACCCATAACAGCTATAGCGTGAAAGCACGAAATCTTATATATTTGCTACTTATTTCAAGTACACCGCTATGTCCTAAGTGTGACAATGTAGTTGTTCTCTCCCTTTTGCCAATGTAATATAAGTCATGGCACAATGATGACCTCAAATATCTGCTCATTGTAGTCGAAAATCACAACACGATGACCGCTGGCAACTTTGTGCCACCTGTTAAACTTTCTTTCCACAAATTTATTAAGTACTTTACCAATGCTTATTGGCTCTACTTACTTGATCCTCCATTTGTTAGTTGTTACAGTTGTAGAAAGTTTTTTTTCAATAGTACTGCAATGGGTAAGTTCCTAGCATCTTGCAAAGTATTGTTGTAACTCTCGATAATGTTAGTCATTGATACGAGGCAAGCGCACCTATCAATTTTAATATAGTCGGATATGAGTCCGAGTCGATCCCTCAGAGATTTTGAGTACTAATATTAACTTTAGCTTTATTATCTAACCGGAAAATTATGATGAGTTGAATGAATTAAAAATACTGAAATTAACAACTAAACTACTTATGAGACTTAATTACGCAAATTAGAAAACAAGAAACTATTAACGACTTCAAGTATGCAATAATGTATTTAGGAATTATTTCCCCCAGTGTTTAACATGTAACCTTTTTAAAATGTATTCAATTCAGTTTCTATAATTCTTGATCGGAGGGATTCACAATTAAAGCTAATATCTTTCTCAAGCATATTAACCCTAATTCTAAATTATTTACCGGAATCTCTTCACTTAGTAATATAACTTAGAATTGCATTAATGTTTAATGAATTCCCATACAAACAATCAACTTTCCGAAAGAATCATGTATCTTATCTCTAAGTATACATGTAATTCTCTTCAATTATGTTAAGATCTAATTACACATGCAATTTCTTAATCAACATGCATAATATCATATATTGATACTCTAGAATTATCAATCCATAATTAACGACATAATTGAATCAAGAAAAGATAGAAACTTTCTTGAAATTATAATTCAATCCAAGGGTTACATGAAACCCTAGGTTCCATAATCCTAAATACTTGAATTCTAAACTATCATAATGAATCTAAAAACGAGATTCATCAAAAACATGAAATAAAGCATGAAAACCCCTTTTGATTTGATGAACAATCTTTAATCTTGAAATCGATGTCGTTATCGCTTCTTGATGTTCTCCTCAAGTCTCTTCTCTTCTCTTGTGTCTCCGTTTCTGTAATGTCTCTCCCTCTTTTAAACCCTAAGATCCCCTTATATATGTGTATTACACGGATTTTATTTTCGTCACCAGACACGGCCTGGAACACGGCCGTGTCCCCAGGTCGTGTAACTTTCTGCACAAAGGCAAAATTTCTGCACAACTTCAAAATTTCATAACTTCTTCGTTTGAACTCGGAATTGAGTGAAACTTGATTCGTTTTCTTCGTTTTCGAGCCTAGAATGCGTTTAAACCCTGAAATCAACATTTTACTCAATTAAGTATCATTTTCTTTAAAGAAAACCAAAAATGTACGGGAAATGCCATAAAATCACCATATAAAATATGTTTAAAATTAGAGTTATCAGTCATCTCATGCCCAAACCAAGCTCCTTCATCGTACGCTAATGTCCATATCTTAGGATGTAGTCCTCTAAAGTAAACTTTAGTATGAGTGCTCATCATCTTGGCCTCATCAAAATAGGCGCGAAACTTTCAAGGTTGCAACTAGTAAGCAGCCTTCTTCATCAACTCTTTACAATCTTTATTCTTAGCCTGAACGTTGAAGTTACTAGTGACATGTCAAATATACTACTGCTATAGCCAACCACTTGGCCACACTATAATCTCTCCTACCACTATAGACTAGATGCCAACATGATGGTCTAAAATCAAACATATGTTAATACAATCTCTCATAACTTGTATGAGCACACACTTTAAGAATCAAACAATGTGATTCTAACGTCAACTCTAGTCGCAATCAATAGTTTATGTTTGAACTTCCCATAAAAAAATATTCCATTGATAGTAATGATAGGCTTATAATGTATGAAGGACTCAATATACAGTCCGAATGCCTAGAAGTCTCTATCGAAGAACACATGCGCGATGTTATCACTGTCTCACCATTTCCACTTTACCATAGTACCGAGATTAGCCTCTTGAATGGCATTTAGTAAATGTGGAAACATAGCATATGATTCCTCCCACTTTTCTTAAACCTGCTTAATCGCTTACGCTTTGCTTCCTTAATTCTCTTTATATATACAATATAACCGTAATATTTGCAAATAGTCACTTGCAATTGTTTTACCTTAACGCCCGATGACTCTTGTACATCCTTTCTTAGAGAGTAAGATAGGGTGTTTGAATCCAATTTTGGGTGGTCCTGGCTTATAGTAAGATTAAGGTACGTATGTAAACCCACAAACTTAGTTATCACAAAGCATCTAGTATACTGCTTCTTACAAGTTGCAAGTCTCTACTTGCATCTCTTTTCCTAATCAACTTATTCAATAGATTAGAATATAGGTTCGAACTCCTTCATGACGAAGTCATGGTGGTTCATAACATGATGCATCTTCACAGCTGTCTGTAGATGTTTTTTATTTTTGAACCGTATGCCCACCTTCAGTTCATCGCTGAAGCTACACTTACCAACATTTATACACTCCTCAAATGACACCAATCCATCCCTAACACTTACCGTCTAGAAAGGTATGAGTTCTAACATCCCGACCACATCCATATATATAGCTGACCCATGCCTCCAATCGTTTCATTTACATGACCCTTGTGTTTCTTCTACTTCTTGTAACTAGCATTCAGTTGGACCAATGTCAGCATTACAATCTATATCATCGAAATCTTCATCAATGTCCTCCTAAGCCAGTTCATTCTCCATATCAGTATATTTATTAGACTCGCTGGTGACAATACATTAGGTCATAAGACATGCGACTGTTGCTCGGTACATGACTCAATGGGACCTACTAAGATTCGAACACTTAAGTTTCAACTTGCACTTCAACGTCGTCATTGTGTCTTCTGACATCGCATTCAACTATAGGGGGGGATATCGATAGTGGGTTCACTTCATGAATTTCAATATACAACTTTACTGAATCGTTAACTCCCCCATGTTTTATTGAGGAAGCCATTAGTTGTTAGACATCATAATCATTGCTAATAGGGACGTTATAGAACATGTGATGCACTACCGACCAGCGGTCCCATTACTCGCGCACGCCTCCGAGGCCTCTAATCCCTCTCCCGAAGAATTCTCTCTCGGTAACTTGCTGATGACGAGAGACTGTACATTGAAGAAAAGTGATTGAACTCCTTGAGCTCCCCTACATTGTCATACGTTGATCTATACACTTGGTAATGATAATGCCGACCATTCCCTTGTCAAGGACCCTATGCCGGGTACTCCGACCAATTGCTGCCAAGAATCTCTTGCCGAGCGACAAGTGACGAGAGACTCACTTAAACGATCAAGTAATTTTCTCTCAGCATACCATCATATCTCTGGTCCCAGCCCCTTTAGTGCCGCAACATTTTGACCCTTCCCTACTACTGTGCTTAGAGAATATTCGTATGGGACTAATACTCACTGCCAACTATCTACCTCGTCTGACATTTAATTACTTTTCCATTTTTGGTTTGTTGTCCTTTTTACCCTTTTCGTATGTACTAGGAGTCCCCTTTTTGTAAATACTTTCTTATAATTTTTTATTTGTAATGCTGCCCTAAAGACTTACTATAAATAGTTCTTTTCTCTTATAAGTCGAAGGTAACTTACATCTTAATAGTAAATACTCTATTCTTGTTAGACAGTCCTCTCTAAGTCTATACCCCTTACACTCTTATCTAATCTTGTCGAGTAGCTTAGGATTAGTGGTGGGTGGACCTTGACATCAACTTATGTGTCATATCAAGTGAGGTGTCAAGTTATGTTGTGTTCATTGGTGAATCACATCCTCCGAGTAGCTTTACGTCAACTACTTTTATTTGATTGTGGACCGTTTCCCTCTAATTTTCTTTGATATCTCGAAGGACCCATTTCAATTCAATTCTGCCTCGGTAAATCCTAGTGATAATTGAACTCTTAGGTACATCATATATTCCTGATATTAGAGCTTGAGATTGAGATCGAGATCGAGAGTTGTGTAGTGTTAGTCTGCTGTTCGAAATATTTGTGTATAGAAAGTATTTGAGTGATGTATCCTTATTGAAGCTTGTATTAAGAATGCCAAACCCTAGTGTATAAGGAGAGATTTACAATGTCGAGAGTAATACTCATGGTCGTAGTCGAGCTAACTAACAAACACCACGTACTATTGATGAATGGCTACAAGATCTTGTTGCTATTATGGCCAACTTAGCTGTCTTAGTAAATGGGGTCTTAGAGGCTGGACCACATAAAAGAGTTGCTGAGTAGGGCTGAGAAACGAGAGATAAGTCGAGGAGGTAGATGAACGAGCGAGCTCTGAAAGCCTTTCTTATGAACTAAGCACCACTATGACATGCTGATAAAGTCGTGAGAAGAAGGTTAGAGTTAAACAAAGTAGAAGAATACGAAGAGGAAGAATACTAGTATGATAGGATGGATGAGCGTAAGTTCAAAGCGCCAAAAGATGCCAAGCATCTTAAAGTACAAATTCCGAGCTTCAACAGGTCTAGTAGTGCTGATGGCTACCTTGACTGGGAAGAGAAGATCGAAAAGATATTCAACTTCTACTATTATGAAGATGTTGTCCGCATTAGGGTGGCCACGTTAGAATTTTCTAGGTATTCGGCAATGTGGTAGAAGAAGCTACAAAATGTTCGTCTAAGGGCCCGATGCAAAGTCTGTACATGGAATGAGACGAAGAGAGTTTTGAGAAGTAGGTTTGTTCCCAAACACTACGAACAAGACACTGTCCGATGACTCCAAGACTTGAGGCAAGCTGACAGATCCGTAGATGACTATGTTCAAGAGTTTCAATTGCTCATGATACGATGTAATGTTGACGAGCCTAAGATCTGAACTATAGCACGGTTCATCTCGGGACTCCGAGATGAGATTGGTCATGTTGTGGAATTGTAGAGCCTCACAACTTTGGATGAAACCATTCGTGTAGCCCAAAGAGTTCAAAGACAATGGTGGAACTAGGCTAGCTGAATGCCGAGTGATAGAACAATGATGTCGAGTAAGAATGGCCTGCCGAGTAAAGTAGGGAGTGACAAGGCATCAAACAAATCCAAGGTTGAACGCTGAGGTCACATGCCGACCCGACCAAATAAGGGTCGAAGTAAGAGTAAGACTAAGGTACTTGAGATTCGACCAGACAAAGGCCGAAGTAAGAGTAAGACTGAGGAACCTGAGATCCGAAGAGACTACAGTCAGAGCTTAGGACGAAAAACCCGAGAAATCAAATGTTTTAAGTGTCTTGGCTATGGACACGTGGCTAGTCAATGTCCGAACCGCCAAGTCATGACCATCAAGAGAGATAAGCCTCAGTATGAAGTAAAAAGTGTGAGTGAAGGAGAGGAAAAAGTGGCAACCGATTAGATGCTGGAAGAATTTGAGGAAGATTCGAGAGCCGAGATACCCCTTGAGGGCGGTGCCGAGTATTGCTTTGTTATTCGGCGATCTCTTAGTACTCTTATGGCTAATGAGAATAAGCAAAGAGAGAACCTCTTTCATACGAATTGCCAGGTAAATGGCAAGCTATGCGCTATGATCATTGACGGAGAGAGTTATACCAACGTCATTGCGCAATGGGTAGTTAAAGCCATGAAATTGCCAACTCTTCCACACCCCAAGCCGTATAAGAGTCACTAGCTAAATGAAATAAGAGGATTATACATTTCTAAGCAAGTCAGACTGTTGATTACTATTAGTGATAGCTACAAGGATGAGGTGCTACGTGACGTCTTGCTCATGTGTGCATCCCATGTATTACTTGGCTGACCATAGTTGTTTGACTTAAAGGTGTTACACGATAGGTATAGAAACACTTACATGTTTCAAAAGAATGGGAAGAAAGTTATATTAACGCCGATGAGTCCTAAGGAAGTGCAAGAAGCCCAGGAAAAGGTTACAAGATCTCTACAGTGGAAATCCTTAATGATTTCCTGAGCTTAGTTTGCATGAGAGGTCAAACTCAAGGACTATGTACTTTTCTTGGTCAAGAGACTCCTGAGGTTAGAGAGGTCAAGAACTTACCTATCAAAGTGTTGCAACTACTTCAGGAATTTGCTAACCTATTTCCATCCGAGATGCCAAAAGGATTACCTCCCTTGAGAGGAATTAAGCATTGCATCGATCTTCAACCTAGAGTAGCCTTACCAAATCAACCTGCCAATAGACTCAATTTTAAACAGGTAGCTAAGCTGAAAAAGCAAGTTGATGAGTTGGTAGATCGTGGATATGTACGTAAGAGCATGAGCCCATGTGTTGTCCTAGCTATGCTAGTACCAAAGAAAGATGGATCATGGAGGATGTGCATTAACAACCATGCCGTCAATAAGATTACTATTAAGTACCAATACTCAATCCCGCGTTTAGATGATATGTTCGATGAATTGCATGATGCACACATCTTTTTGAAAATAGATCTAAAGAGTAGCTATGATCAAGTCCGAATGAGACCAAGAGATGAATGGAAAACAGCCTTTAAGACTCAGGATGGTCTATTTGAGTTGATGTTTATGCCATTTGGTTTAACTAACGCATCGAGTACATTCATGCGACTCATGAATCATGTGCTTTGAGCATTGATAGGTAAATGTGTTATGGTTTATTTTGACAATATTCTAGTCTATAGTGCCAACCTTCTTATTCATATCGAACATTTGAGATTGGTGTTTAACATATTTCGTACCAAGAAATTATTCGGCAACCTGAAGAAATGTGTGCTCTATTAAAGTAAGGTTGTATTCCTCGGATATGTCATTTCGAGGAGTGGAGTTCGCGTTGATGAGGAAAAGGTCAA
Organism: Lumnitzera littorea; assembly: GCA_024138015.1. NCBI lineage: Eukaryota > Viridiplantae > Streptophyta > Magnoliopsida > Myrtales > Combretaceae > Lumnitzera > Lumnitzera littorea. The sequence continues at coordinate 92,942,911 of JAMXBB010000001.1, read as the reverse complement.
GGCTATTAATGAGTGGCCTACGTCGACAAGTGTAGCCAAAGTCAGGAGCTTCCATGTATCACGCCCCGAAGCGATAGAGTCGTAACAGCCCCACCGTGTAAACCATCCTAAAATAAAAGTTGGCCTTACAGCCGCTATCTTAGACTTGATCTACACAAGACATCCACGACTAACCCGCTTTGAAGTAAACAGTTTATAATTTAAATAAATCATTTACCTATAAAAGTGAGGAATTATATATATATGCTATAATTTAATTATTGCATATATTTCCTAGTTATTACATCATTCGGAAATGAAAAATAATTCTAAAATAAAAACTTAGACCTTAAAAATATGTGTTTATTCTTCAATGTTTTTCCTCACTCCCCAAGATCCAGCAGTTGCTAGCTTCAGAATAGTTATTTGCTGCTTCTTAGTCAGTACCTGCATGACGTCTATAGGGATGTGAGCAACCATAGCTCAGTAAGTTAGGATGGAGGATTTAAAACTATACCATAAACACAACAAGGTTTTCAACCAACTTATTAGGTGCAATGCATGTGCAAGCAAATGCCATCGTACGACGTTGTCCGGCCCGTCGTGAGATTAGAGAAATTGCACCTACTCTAATCCGGGTTGAGGAGTTGCCATTAATGCAACAGCTCACGACTAAACCCGGGCTTGTGTAATGAAGACCTTGCTCCTCCCATGACTACCTTTGAACCACTGACTTCACTCTCGCCGCGACCTCTTCTCCTGTCACTTAGTTTGACTGAGGATGAAGAAGAGACCATTATGTAATCCTGCGCTATCCCTTTCGAAGGGGTCGGTATTTGGCCGGAGAGTCTTAAGTTCCCTTAATGGGTTGCCATGCATGTTTGATTATGATTACTGGTTGTATATTTGATTAAGTTCAATTTAGGGTGATTAATCATTTTATACAAATCATACAATACATGCCAGAGCAACAAACAGAATCATAGCATCACCCATAATCAAGCACATGTACACATTCAACTATTTAGCAAGCACAAACAAGCATAATCTTAAGCCTCCAAAATACAGCATTGTATTAATCCCAACTTACCTCAACTCCTCGCTCACTCACTCGAGGTCCGACTTGCTGAGGCCATCGCCGATTATCCCTATAACACAAACGTAATTTCAGTTTTTTTTTTATGTAACTATTATAGGTTCGTTTTATCCTATAACACTTATTATTATGTTTTGTGTAGGGTTTAATATACCTAATTATCTAGGTATTAAGTCTTTTACAATTATTTTAGGTTTGGGGTTAGGTTCAGGTTCGGTTTCCGGATCGATTTCTAAATTAGGTTTTAATTCGATTTTTAAGTAGTATTTTATACTCCAACCTTAGAAATTCGTTTAAACTCATAATGTGAAATTAATCACATTACTTCTCGATCTCCTAAATACCATCATTACTTCTAATTAGTATTTTATTCCACCCGGTACACTTAAATCTTTATTAGTGTACGATTTTACACTTGATGTGAGAAATTTTTATATTTTTCATCTAATTCAATAAATTCAAGTTTTCTATCATATTTATTGTACATTTTTATTATTATCAAAATATCAATTTTTATTATAATATTTTCTATTTATTATATTTCTAATAATTGTGTATTATGTACTATTATTTNGGTTTAATATACCTAATTATCTAGGTATTAAGTCTTTTACAATTATTTTAGGTTTGGGGTTAGGTTCAGGTTCGGTTTCCGGATCGATTTCTAAATTAGGTTTTAATTCGATTTTTAAGTAGTATTTTATACTCCAACCTTAGAAATTCGTTTAAACTCATAATGTGAAATTAATCACATTACTTCTCGATCTCCTAAATACCATCATTACTTCTAATTAGTATTTTATTCCACCCGGTACACTTAAATCTTTATTAGTGTACGATTTTACACTTGATGTGAGAAATTTTTATATTTTTCATCTAATTCAATAAATTCAAGTTTTCTATCATATTTATTGTACATTTTTATTATTATCAAAATATCAATTTTTATTATAATATTTTCTATTTATTATATTTCTAATAATTGTGTATTATGTACTATTATTTATTATGTACTATTATTTATTATGTGCATAATACACATCTAATATTTTTATCACTCTAATTATTATCTCTCAACATTACTTATCATTTCAAAATGTCTAAATTCATCCTAAATCAGATTTTACACCTAATTACCCTAATTTACAAAATTAACTTAAAATGTACTATTTTTCCATATTACTTATTTAGTTCATAATTAACCTAATAATTATATCTAACACCCTAAATGTTACAAGTATCATACTCCGTCAGATTTCAACATCCTAAAACATATACTTAGTTACTAAATCAGTAATTAACCATTTAATTACTTAATTAACCATTTAATTACTTAATTAACCCTAAATTGCCTATTTTATGCCTCATTTTAGGGCCTAAAAATTATCTAAAATTTTCGAAAATTAATTTTTGAAAACGGGATTCATAGCACTATTCTATATCATCTAAGTAGTCTACACAAAAATTTTGGGTTTAAAACTACACTCCTAAGGTCATTTATTTCTAAACCGAAACATGCTAAATTTTGTACGATTTCTTAAGGACCTTATATTACGAGACATTTTTTCATTAAAATAATATTTTTCATAAAAACTACATACAAAAATATTTTAGAATAACAAAATTCATAATTTTCTAATAATATTTACTATTTTTACAAAATTACATAAAATCGGGCTAGAAATCAAACTCACCGTTCTAGGTAACTCCAGCCACCGCTGGCCGCCGTGGCCTTATCGGCCAGTTTGGGCGCTGCCACCATCGTGTGGTGGTGGTGGCCGTCCACTCCCAACCGCTCGTCTGGTGTAGATTCCCTTTAAAGGCCTTAATTGCACAGTTTTTTTTATTTTTTTTCTAACTCAAATTTTCCTCTCAATTTTTGCCTCTCCCTAATTTTCCCTGATTTCTAACTATCCAAATGAGCTTCTAGATTTTTTTTGCTATTTATAGAGCTTTAGGATAATTATTGTACATTAAATTGGACAAGACAATTGCCTTATCCCTTAATTTTTGGCTTTTGTGTTGTCTTAATTTAATTGGCCGATTTTTTTCTTATTTTTCCCAGCTGCCAGGATGCAATTTTGGATCATTCCTGATTTTTTCCTTAATTAATTATGAATTTTCTTTAAGTATTTAGTATTATTTTAGTACATTTCGCGTATTTTAAGTAATTATGCGTATTTATACCTACATGTAACTTCATATATAGTACAAATAAATATTACTAAATATTATTTAGGTTATTTTATAATTTTTAGTATATATATAATTTATCTCTAGCGATTCGTTAATTATCGAAATGCATTTTATACATTTTCAATAAATAACGAGTTATATATTTAAAATTTGGAATTTTTATAGTTTTTTATTTTATTGCTTATTTTCTTAAATTCAAACTTACGGAATCATTTTTACTAATATTTCTAGCTTTACTTTATAATTTAGATTCGATCGAGTCTTTTAACCGATCGAAACCTCGAATGGCTAGTTGTGGGGCTTACACCATGGCCTAGCCTCATTCTATTGAAGATTTATCCAGAACTTCAGCTCCATAACTGCGCCGTTGACTAAATTGGCCAAGAAGAACGTTGAGTTTAAATGGACAGAAAAGGCTCAAAGGAGTTTTGAAGATGTGAAGTGTAAGCTAACGTTTGCTCTAGTACTTGCCCTACCAAATTTTGAGAAAGTTTTTTAGGTTGAATGTAATGTGTCTAGTGTCGGCATTGGTGTTATACTTATGCAGGAGTGCCGACCCATTGCCTACTTCAGCGAAAAAAATTAAGGTGCTACCTTAAATTACTCAGCCTATGACAAGGAGTTCTATACCTTTATCCGTATGCTCCAAAACTAGTAGCATTACTTATTGCTGAGAAAATTCATCATTTATTCTGATCATGAATCTCTCAAGCATCTTCTCTGGCAGCAAAAGCTTTCTCGATGTCACGCCAAGTGGGTCGAGTTTTTGGAGACTTTTTGCTATGTCATCAGGTATAAGAAGGGAAGCACCAATATAGTAGCTAATGCACTTTCTCGTCATCATACCCTCATTACGATGTTGCAAGCTAAAGTACTTGGATTTGGCACTTTACCTGATCGATATGAGCATGGCCCACATTTTAGGCCTTTAGCAACTAAGTACAATGATAGAAGAGTCGTGAACGGATTCCACTTAAGTGAGGGGTTCTTGATGAAGGGCAAGCAAATGTGTGTACCAAGTGGTTCTACAAGGGAGCTACTTATTCGAGAAGCTCATGCCGGGGGTTTGGCTAGCCATTTTAGGGAAAAGAGAACAATTGAGACATTGAAGGAGCATTTTTACAAACTTGGGATTATGAGGGATGTGCACCGAATACTTGAGGGGTGTAAGGTGTGTAAGTATGCTAAAGGGAGGAGAGAGCCTTATGAAGAATATATGCCCCTGCCAATTCTTGAGCGGTTATGGATCAATATAAGCATGGATTTCATGCTTGGCCTTTCCCACACGCCGAGAAGACATGATTCAATCATGGTAATGGTCGATCGGTTCAGCAAGATGGGTCACTTCATTCCCTGCCATAGGACTAAGGATGTTTATTTATCGCTAACCTCTTTTTACAGGAAATTATGCTACTATATGGAGTATCGAGAAGTATCGCGTTTGACCAAAATTCGAAATTCATGAACTTCTTTTGGAAAACCCTATGGAGGAAACTCGGCACTAAGCTCCTGTTTAGTACCTCTTGTTACCCTTAGACAAATGGTTAAACTAAAGTAGTTAACAGAACCATTGGTAGTCTCCTGTGTGCCACTATTGGAAAGAACTCTCGTAACTGGGATTTATGCCTACCCATCATTGAATTTGCCTACAATCGCTCAACTCACAACTCCACTAGAACATCACCATTTGAGGTTGTTTATGGACTTAACCCAAACCTACCCTTAGACTTAGTTAACAGTCCATCTACACAAGGGAAGAGTCAATCCAACCTGTAGGATATTGAGGAATTTCATAAGTTACACCAAAGAATTGCCGAGCAATTGACTAAAATTGTGGCTCGATAGAAGGAAATAGGAAGCTGCAGAAGGAACCAAATCATTTATGCTCCTAGGGACCTTGTTTGGATCCATCTTAGCAAAGAACGCTTTCCTAGCAAAAGGACGAACAAACTATTACCCAGAGCAGATGGACCCAATAGGATCCTAAGGCGCCTTAATGATAATGCCTATGACATTGAGGTACCTGAAGGTTTTGGCATATCTACCACATTCAACGTTGTCGACTTAACTCCATATGTGCCCGATGATGACGAAGGCTAAAATTTAAGGGTAAATCTTCAACAACCCCTGAAAACTTATGCATTGCCAGTCAGCGGTCCCATTACTCGCACACACCTCAGAGGCCTCCAATCCTTCCCCCGAAGAATTCTCTCTTAGCAACTTGCTGATGACGAGAGACTGTACATCGAAGAAAGGTAGTTAAACTCCCTGAGCTCCCCATATTGTCATATGTTGATCTGTACACTAGGTAGTGATGATGCCGACTATTGCCTTGCTAGAGACCCTGTGCCGAGTACTCCGACCAATTGTTGCCAAGAATCTCTTGTCATGTGACGAGAGACTCGCTTAAATGGTTGAGTAGTTTTTTCTTGACATACCATCATCTCTTTCATCCCGGCCCCTTTAGTGCCGCAATATTTTAACCTTTCTTGCCTATTGTGCTCAGTGAATATTCGTACAAGACCAATACTGCATTGCCAGCTGCCCACCTCTTCTGACATTTAACTACTTTTCTATTTTTGGTTTGTTGTTTTTTTTACCCTTTTCGTATATACTAGGAATCCCCTTTTTGTAAATACTTTCTTCTAATATCTTTATCTGTAATGCTGCCTTAGGGACTTACTATAAATAGTCCCTTTCTCTTGTAAACCAAAGGTAACTTACATCTTAATACTGAATATACTCTCCAAGTCCATACCTATTATACTCTTATCTAATTTTTTCGAGTAGCTCAAGATTAATGGCAAGTGGATCTTGACATTAACTTGTACGTCATACCAAATGAGGTGTCAAGTTGTGTTATGTTCATTGATGAGATACATCCTCTGAGCAGCTTCACGTCAACTACTCTTGTTTGATTGTGGACCATTTTCCTCTAATTTTCTTTGATATCTCGAAGGACCCATTTCAATTCAATTCTGCCTTAGTAAGTCTTAGTGATAACTGAGCTCCTAGGCACACTAACATGTCCTTAGTCTAACTTACAAGGGGGCATCTGTGAATCAACTTGACTCGATGGGTCATCATGTCAACCCAAAGCCCATTATATATCAATCCAATTAACTGATCATATATAGCCTCAAATGGAACTCCAACTACTGTTCTCGGACACTTATCGTACCATACCCCCATCATCTCCTTCTACAATATTTTCACCAACATAACAAACTAACCTTATATTATCCATTTTACGCTTGTTTGCTATATTAACTTCATAAACTTTAACATTCGAAAATAAAAATACTACCTTATACTTATGGACACACTTTACTAGATTTTATGAACACATCACTTAATTTGATTTTACTATCATAATCCCTTAATGGCACTGAATTCATTACTTACTCCAACTGAAAAAAATAAAAAAACTAATACCACTTCATCTACATCCCTCAACGATAATTATTTATACACATATAACCAAATACACATGTACATAAAATACAATAAAGAAGACAAATTTACGTAAAGAAAATCTATATACACATACATATAAAATATACTAACTAACGAATATAATGTTATAAAAAATAATATATACACATATCTATAAGATATACTAAAGAACACAAATTTATACAAAAAAATATCAAGCTTATTGACAATGGAGTATCGAAAAATATTCAATGCACCTATATGTTAAAGAAAAGACGAACAATTTGTCCAGTCTAAAAAATACTAGTAGACAACAACGTACCATAACGTATCAAGCAAAAACACTAATTCTTCAAATAACATGTGCTTAAAACGGATTAAAATGAGAAAAAAATGATACATTTTCAATATAGATGTTTAGAGAGAGAAAGTGATGAGATCACGCGGATTGTCTCCCCGTTTTGAGAAATCTTCCCATAACTAGATCTACATTGCGTTATTACTCTGAATCTGGATTGATTTGCAAATAAAATGGATTGAAATGATGGATTCAATTGAACAAGTGTCAACACAGTTTAGAGAGAGGAAACAAGAAAATAGAAAGAGAAAGTACAAAATGATAAGAGCATAGGTTAGGGAAGAAGATATGCCCATGAAAATAGAGGTGATTTTAACTTAAATCGCACCCGCATCTCCAAGAGGTGATTTTGTTTATCGTATTCTTAGGAATGACATTTTTGTAATTTTTTTCCTTTTCCCAATGAATTGGTAGAAAAATATTTCAACTCTTAAGCCATTTGAGAGAAAGAAAGGAAATAATTAGAATTATGGAAGTTACAAAATATCCTTAAAAAGGAAAAGATTAGAAAAAGATAGAAAATAAATTAGGTTATATTTAATTCTCTTTCTTTTATTTCCTTTATATTGTTCAAATAAAAGAAATAAAAAGGTTTTGGTAGGTTTCCTTTTATTTCCACCCTTGATATCTAAATAAGAGGAAAGATAATGTTTTCTTTTATTTCTTTTCCTTATCTTTTCTTCCCATAAGGTTGCTTCCACTTCCACTATACATGGTCACTAAACACAGCGGTAAGGTTTAGGCTGGTTTGTTGGACCTTGTATATATGGATTCCTCAACTGAAAAGCCAAAGCCTAAAACGCTAAAAACAAGAGAAACTGAGAATTTTTTTTTCTTTAACATAGGAATAGGATCCAACCTAGTAAAACCAATGTTATCCCTTTTTAGTTTATCATCGTATGTAAAACACAAAAAAAGTGTTTGCATTATTTTTTTTCTATATTTTATCCATATTCATTCTATATTTTATCTATATCTATTTGAAATATAACGTTCTAAAAACTATTTTATCTGTATTTTAACTATTTTCGTTTTACAAGTATGATGAAGGTCATGATTAAAGTGTGAGAATTGAAAAGTGAAAATTCATGTACTTTTAAAACAATAAATAAATAAATAAATATTATGCATTGAAAAACGATATTTAAATTGGTATTTATGTAAAATGAATAAAATAAATGATAGATAAACTTAAATTTATAGAAATTTATTATGTATTTAATCTTTAAAATATAAGTATATATATATATATAACTATTTCCATCTTTTTGATAATTTATTCTTACTAAACGTACGACTCAAAAGATACCAAAAAGATGAAGCACACAGACCTTTGATTTTATCTTAAGTTCTCATATATGCTATGACATGTATCCTTATTCAATGTTTTCATTTAGTTCAAAATATCCCCAGAGTATAATTTAAAAATGTATTCAAAACATTACCTCATCCAAAATAAATAAGCTAAAGATGACCACCATTTAAACTATGGTTTAAGAGTTAAATTGCGATAAGATCCAAAATTTAGGATTATTAATAATATTTCTATGTATATGTATCGATGTAGATTTTGATAAGCTTTCATGCTTAAAAATTGAGAGATGTAGATAGCTTATCACCTGGTTCAGAACAACTATACAATCTCAAATCATAAATAAATAACAATTCTTTAATCTCTCTCTTAAAATCTACCTCTTTTTAAGTATAAATCTACCTAATTCACTTCTTTAATCAAATAATAATAAGAATGGCCAAAAACAACTACATCTCAAATGCTCTAACATTAGTCCCACACTTAGAGTTAAAGTTCAAATCTATCTATATACTCTCTTCTTAGTAATATTGAATATATACACATACACCTTACACCTTCATAGAGGTGAGTTAGTACCCAACACATAGTTACACAAATACATGCGCATAAATAAGCAATGCATAATACACATACACAACTTATTCCAATGTAATAATCACTAGCTATTATCTATAAATTTAATTGTTCAAACAGTATGCCTTTAGGTGCCTTGAGCTTAAAGTAGCTTATGAACTCGACAAGACATATAGCCAAAATAATAGCCTTAATTGCATTGTTATCATAGCAATATTACTTGGCCATCAACATATTAATCCTAATATAAGGACCATATAAATGTCTTATTCTACCTATATGACTTGCTTATGGTTTCATTCCAAAACATTAATTTGGCATGTGACTTCACTTAGGTTAGCAACCTATTAACATGAAAGTAAGCATTTATCTGACCATATATTTTTCAATACAAGGCTGCATAACACCCAAACAAATTGTACCAATCACTAAGTGGATTGTTGTAAATCACTAGCTTCTATGATGTCTTATTGAACCTTTCCTAACCATAAGCAATTCAAAATTAATTAGGCTCCACTTTTTATTAGATTGATTATTTCTATCCTAACAGGCATATTTAACAAACAATAACTACATATCTATATCTCGAATTTCCAAAACTACTAAATCACAAATAACACCACATCTTAATGCAAAGTATAACATATATGCCATGACTCATACTTAATGATTCTAAATTTGTAGCCATTGATTAACATCTACTAAGATAATTTACTTGATAAGTAAATGGGAAAAAGTACATTTTTAATGTTTACCCACTTTTCTATTTGATTTATTAGGCTCTTTCTTTTCTTCTATTTAAGTGAACAATGTTTTTAAAATTTTACAAAAATAGGGCTTCATTAAATTTATTAAGTTTTCATCTATTCATGACATTATTAACTGTAAAATAGTCCATAGTAAGTAATTTAAACAAATTATAATGTTAATTATATTTATATAATATAATAAAAAATATAGTTAAATAAAATTAATGATATAATATAAATAAAAATATTAAGAAGTACATAAAAATAATTGAACGAAGGAAAAGGGATTAGAGAAAAATTATGTGTATCTTTGACTATCTTGGTAAACTAGCCTAATGCCAATTGGAAGCCAATATATATTTAAGATGGATAAAAAGTTGTATTTAATGCGAAAATCCTATTTTTGTAAGGTTTTGAAAAAATTGAGAACATAGATAGAAGGGGAAAAAAAAGATTTATGACTTAAATAGAAAAGTAGATGAATATGGAGAACTAAATATATATTTTGCCCTAAGTAAAATTATTATCATCCAAAATACATAACTCACTAGCTCAAACTTGAGCTTAAAAAATTATTAATGATTATTTGTCTAATACTAATTGACTGTTGAACAATAACCAACTTAATTATATTCATATATTAACTTTTCATACTAACTAATTGTTGAACCATGTTGCCTAAATGTCATCATTATTTTAAGAAAAATTACATCAACATAAATTGTAAAAAAAAAAAAATACCTAAATATCATGGTTATATCGCACGATGAAGGTGTGATTTATCAAAATTACAAAGAAATCACACTTGGTAGTTATGATTTTAGTTATTTACTATACGACATATCATATTTAGGAAATGCAGTTTGAGTGTAATGCTTGTGTTGCATTTTTGAAATGCCATATTGATATAATACCATTGTTGCATTTATGAAGTGTAACATATTTACAATTTTAGTATCGCATTTTTAAGACGCAATATAGGATTGGTATTTACGCAATCTTTTTTTTTTAATATTGTTGGTATTTATGTATTTATCTATTTGATTGGTAAATATGAAAATTCCTCCTATTGAACCAATAGGTTCATGTTTGATTTTTATAAGAACAAAATTAAAGTTTAAATCAAATAAGTTGAGTTAATTGAAAATTGACTATCCTACGAAATCCTTAAATTAATTAACTCATCATTGTGCTCATAATCCATGTATTAAGTGAATGTGTTTATAATACGTGATATTGTGTATAGAAAAGTATGTGTCCCAAGAATATGTGAAGAGAGGAAGTTATGCTATTTTCTGAAGAGCTTACTTGACAATAAATGGGAGGATTGGCTTGATGGTACAAGGATTTTTTAAGTCACATGAGAAATGGCTTACTAGCATGCTGGTGGAAAGGTAAATGGGCTTATCGATAGATAGGTAAATTGGCCTTCCAATGTATGAGTCGAAAATTCACAATCCTTTTCCTCAAGCCGTCCTGACGGTACTCCAAGCCAATTCTTATGCTAGTGTTGTGTTTGGCTTACCGGCCTCTTGATATTAAGATGAGTTAACTTGACGGTAGTTGTACTCAAACTGATCGTTGGAGAACTCAATGCACTCAAATAGGAAGAATTTATCAAGAGAGTATAAATACTCCACCCACCCATTAAGGACAATACTAACTCTTAACTGCAATATTTTCTTCTATTCTTGTTGAAACATTATCTTTGTCTCTTATACTTAAATTTGTATTATACTTAAACATTATCTTTGTCACTAAGAGAAAAGTAATACACTTGTAAGATTTAAAGTATATTGTGATAGTGTTTAGTGAGTTGAGTTATCGAGAACTTATGAAGCTTTTAGAGATTCAATTAAGTGATAAATAAAAGTAGTGTGAAGTATTCAATTGAAGAAGACAATATGTTTGTAAAAACTAAGAGATGGTATGAACTCTATGTTGAAATTTAGGTTTGATGTCGTCTATCCTTATCTCTTTTAATTTCTACATTTATTATTTTTATTAAGTTATATTGATCTTCTATTTAGTTGTTTACATTGATTAAAATCGAAAAGCAATTAAAATCTGTCAACCTATTTATTATGAAACTAAATAATAAACTCTTAATATAACTAACTATTTTATCAGGAATTTCTCTCTCATTTTTCTAACAAAAACTTGGTTGTTTGATTCACTAGCATCCATTTGATCGATAATCGACTTATTGGATATTAGAACCCATTGCACCCAAAAATCATTTATCGATTAATTGGTAGTCAAAATTTTTTTTTTAAATTCCCAACAACAACTTTCCCATCACAAACATAATTCAAAACAAATCAAATCTCTCATCTTTTCACAATAACCTTTCTATATTAACTTGAACTCATAAATTAAATCACAATTCACTTATTCCTTTTTATGAATAAAACTCTCTAATCCTATAAGACACAATTTATTGTCTTCTTTCTCTGCAAGTTATGCATCTTTTATTATTTTTATAAGATTTAAACAAAGTGTTTTTTTTTTTTATCATAATGTGTCATTATATGTATTTTAAGATTTACAATTACATCCTTTTGTAAAGTTTTAAAAATCATTTTGATCAATTTCAAACTTTTTAACTAACATTACTTGATTTTCAACTAAAAAGAGGTGTTATAAGAAATGACAGTGATACATGCAAAAATCAAATGCAATTTAGAATAGCAAATGCAAGACATATGGTTAAATTGACTTAAGGATTATGTATAATCCATGTAAAAGAAAGTTTCATAGTTGTAACAAACACCAACTTAAATAGTTACAAACCAATAATTCAACTAAAAATAATACAAGTTCAAGTGTTAGTATATATGTGAATCAAGTACATCATTTATATATCATGTTGTGACGTTTCACCTTTTAAGCATTTACTTAAAAAATTTTCTTAACTTTTGGTAGTAAAAAATGATTCATTACTACTATTCTTGAGTTAAGGATAACAAAGAATTTGTACTTCACTTGTCATTCGACTTCATAAAATATTTATTCCCAAAACTATTCTCATTCGATATAGCAAACAACAAAAGAAATCTTTATGATAATAGGCCAAGTTCAAAGTATTACAGTTATATAATCTTATATATGATTTCATACAAAACTTAAGTAAAACATTTACAACCTCTAAGTTGTAAACCACATATATCATATTGATACTTCTTGCAAAGGCACTTTTTAGAATTTCAAACAAATCCCACAATTACTTGATCCTTTTCAAAAGAAATTGCTTTATCAAGCGCTTCCAATCTTTTATGCTTATGTAATTTGCTGTTCTCTTTAGATTTCTTCCTTAATCTAAGGATAAGCCAACTTATCCCCTTAACTTGTTGTAAGCCAAGTGAGAGTAGACAGATAGACAACAATACAAGTAATATCACAATACAATCACCAAACAAGTTATCATTTCCATCATAAAACTCATCAGTCCAACCTAAGTAATGCAGTTGTAGCAAACATGTATCGTGCTAATGCACATGACATGTATCAGTATCAGTATCAGTATCAATATCCTAGCCTAACTTAGCACTCATCCGATTAATCAACTTCAATTGAGCATTTAGACACAAACTAAAGTCTAAGAACTTAGCAATGCAACAAAAAGCTATCAAAACCTAGCCTTTGTAATTTTATATGCTCAAAACCTCAACTTTTATCAATCAAGTTGCTTACTTGATAAACGTAGCTTTTAGAAGTCAAATAATTTGCTTCTCTTTAAAAACTCAACTTTCATAAAAACTTAGCCTAGTAAAATCTCAGCTTTAGAAAACTTCACATCTAAGTCCTTTTTGTGCTATGCTATGAATGCATCGATCACTTACCCAACAATTACCAAGCAATACGATTAAGCTTAATTATTTACTTTTTAGTCAAGCCTTTACTCTGTTTCGATTTTTATCTCTAAGTCCTTAGTATTGAGTTTACTTAAGTGAACACCTTAAGAGGCAGGGTTAGTACCTAATTTCCTTATTAAGTTAATATAGGACCAAGCACAATAGGATCAACCAGCAACCCAGTAACAACATATGTTGCATCCATGAAACATAAATTAACCAACAATACACATACTCAAAAGATCAAGAATCATCCTAACAACATGTCACATTCACACATAATACCAACCAATTAACTACAGTTAGATAAGTTAAGAGTATATAAAATCTACTCTAGCATACAAGAAATTTACTTACCCAAGCCACTTAGTAAATTTCCTAACTCTTATTCTTGATCCTGAGGCTCTTCCTTACCCTTATCTCCTAAACAAAATACGTACAATATTCAAGTCAATTGTATATCAAGTACAAGCAAGATTATTAACTTATTTACACGTAAGGTCTAGGTCTTGGTGTAGTTCTTTATAATGCAACTTTAGTTTAGGATACTTTTTGATTTAGTTTCCGATTTACTTTCTATACTTAAAGTTCTTCTAACACATTTTCTAACATAGTTTCTAACAACTTAACCACTATATTCCATATTTTTACTATATCACTTGATTCCAAGATAAAGATAAGAGATTTCAATATAATACTTATTTAATGTTTAATTGCTATAGTATTATTAATATATCACCTAAGTTAATTATATGGCTAAATGCATATAAAGGACATAAAGAATTATTTTAAAAATACATATTTGTATCTAGATATCAACCAACCCTCTGCATCAATTTCTAACCTATGTTCTATGCATCAAACTATTTCATTTTTTCCTTAACCCAACATTCTGACCTATACATGATACTTCTTAAATCATTAAATCACCTGACTTTAGCACCTACTCTCCTATTTCCACACTCCACCAAACCAGTCTAGTATTCCAAAACCCAATTACAACCAAAATATAACACATGTAAATCAAATTACGTTGTGCACTACTTCCATGTTAAAGCAAAATTACCTAAAATCCAACTTCATAGTTTTTAAAAAATCTTTACATAATATTAAAGTAAACCTTTTTAAGAACTTGTGTACAAAAATTAGAATAGAAATTACATTGGTTACTATTTTTTAAATTTAGTACAAAATTTGTTTTTAAGCACCATTTCTTACAAAACCTATATTTTAACTTTGAATATAAAAAATCTGGTTTGATATTTGGATTCTACATGCAAAAATGCATGGGAATATTAAGTTTTATAATTTTTAAATAACATTTGCTATTTTTAGGATTTTAGTGAAAGATTTAGAAAAATTAGACACTTATCGTCTCTAGCTTTTCCAATCATTGTTTGGCCATAGGTGGTTGTCAATAACTCCAGGTAGGTCACTGCCTTTTAGGGGGTGGCTTGTTTTTTTTTTTTTTTTTTTTGTCAAATCTCCAATTGGTATGCAAACTTCATATCCTCAATTCTCATTCCAATTGTCCCAATTTGATTCTAAATTCCTCTACAATTTATCTTAAGCTCTTGTAAACTTTGTTAAAAACCATATTTGTCTAAAAAGGCAAATTGAACATGGTATTGTGTTTATAAAGAAGTGGGGTCAGTAGATGCTTATTTTTTATTGAGTTGTACTTCATATCCTCTTAAATTTTAAGTAATGCTAGGTGACAAAAACTAAATTAATATTGCTTCCTTCTTTAGTTATTACCATCTCATCTGTTTGCTGCTAAGCTATACACAACTTCTCAATGAAGTTATTTTTTATTTATTTATTAATTTTCGTATCATAATAACATATTATATATGTACATTATAAGTATTAATTACAAGTACACATATCATATACTAGCTATAACAAAGTATATTTAGCATGTATCCATATCTCCTAGACATTATTTAGTATCTTTTTTTTTTTTAATTTACTTTCTTGTCTAAATAATTAATCTTTAAAGACTAATTAAATGTCAAAACTCAAATCGTATGTTTTCGATAAAGCTATACTATATCGATAAAATTATGCTTTTATTAAATTAAATATTTTATATACTTTATTTCACCAAACGAACCTTTCTAGAGCTCTTCTTTTAACTTTTGTGATCCTATATTAAAAATTTATTTGATTATGAGAATATTTTCCAAAATCCTAAATTTATTGATTCCAAGTAACTACGATTATATTATGTGATAGTACTCGTAACTCGTGTTATTCATAACCACTTTATTTTCTCACTTCCTAAATTTTATTTTCTAAGTTCTATATTTATGATGAATGTGTTATCGTTCCGAGTTCTCGATAGTTGGTCGACGACTAAAGTCTCACACGTATCTAGTGGAAATAAAAAGAATATCACTGAAAAGTATACTATTTGAGATTACATATCTTGCGTGTCTCATTCTTACTTCTCTGGAGTTGTCCTGGGACTTTGAATCTAAAAATCAAATCTTACAATTGACACAAATCATAAGGTTAGCAACCTAAACACTTCAAAGCTAATGAATACAACCAAAATCACAAGAATATGTCAAACCTTAATTCTTATGGAATCCGTAACAAACAAAGAGAAACTAAAGAGTTACTTTTGTTTGAATAGTGAGAAAAGCGAAAGTTAGACAGTTGTGTTGTTTCTACTAAATTGATATGAAAGAAACATTAATAATAGATCTGGACTATTCATTTATTGTAATTGATCAGAGATATACTTGTTTTTCTAATACTTTGGGCATTTATTTAAAATAAACCAAGTTTCAATTGAATATTTGGGATGGGTTTGAATTTAGATATTGGGTTAAGCCACTTATTAAAATTCTTGCCAAGGAGCCCCCTTGATGGGGCACTTCAAAGTTTATAGACTAACATGGGAGTAGCTTTTCCTAATACACTATGATAATATATAAATCCATACCAACATATCCTACGACCTAGATAGAATTTTGAAAAAGAATACCTTATTAACCTTTTTTTCCTATTGAATTACAAATACACTCTTTAATATTTGCTTTTATGTTACCGAGTTCCTTCATTCTATGAAATTGAGCATTTATACTTCTAGATCTTTTAAAAGGTGCATTTTGACTCCTAATATGATCATTTTTTCCTTGATTTTATGCATGTTTCATATTTTAAGTATTTTCTGTTATTTTATTCAATGATAAAATAATAAAATAGAGTCTAAAAACAAATTTTTAAAGATTAGAGGGTTTAAACATTTAACTTTAAAGATGAGAAAATTAAGGGCATATTAAAGAAATCATAAGTTGTTTTTACTGGACATTGAAATCTATTGATTCAATGATGCTAGTTGAGTTTCAGTGTAGACGAGCTAAACATGACCAGAATACAATTACTGTTCGTATTATATATGTTGAGTCAAGTTCCGTTTCAACTTAATCAAGCCTAGTGCCATATATCATGGATTTTTGGTGTAATTGAGGTGTGTGAAGTCGAAAATGGCCACCCTATTCACTATTTGTTTCGATTTTCTCATTACCTTTATTTTGTTTTATTGAGAAATGATAAAGAGACAGAGAAATAGTAAGAAAAGTTATAAAAGCAAAAGTGCTATGTGGACTATGTTTCTATCCCGCGGGTACTGTTTGCTGCAGTAAGAAAAATTGACATGAACATATTATATTGATTTGGCTCGATTTTCAGAGTAATTTTTCCTTCTTTTTATCATTTTGCTTTTTGGATTTAAATTCTTGATGCAAGAATAAACCTAAAGAAAGTGATGTGAGGGGGGATTGCGAAATTAGCGTTTGCGGAAGGAGACATGACAACTAATTGTAGTTTGAAAGATAGAGATGAACCATGCCAGATCTTTAGTTAAACACTAGCTGGCCTGGGTTTACGAATCAGGCTGGACTAAAAATAAAGCCAAGTGGTCCATCATCTATTTGTCCATATTCTAAAAAAATCTCAGAATATATAGTGTACTTGTAGCCTTTAGGGAGTGGACTACGTGTCATATCTTTTACACATAGGGAATCTTATTTTACAACATAAATTGTGGTCACTATATATACATGAAAAGTGACACAAAAAAATTAAGAAGAAAAATACAAAAACATTGTTTTCTGAATAGCTTGCATTCGAGCTTATTTCTCTACATTCAGGAAATACTACTATATATTAGTAAAAAAATTAAACCAATTATACTACATGGTATCTAAGCGTTAACGGTGGATGGTTGGTACTAGAGCTTCCATGAAGATAGAAGAAACCATACTAGCGTTAATGGAGGAACACGACTAGAAGCATGAGGAATGGACCAAAGCTTAGAATGACCGTATTAGTAAACTTATGCATCCGTTCAATGAGATGCTCCAGAAACAACACGAATCTTTCAACAGCTCCATACTCGGCTTACAAAAACAAATTCAAGACATTGTTAAGCAACTAAGTGCTGGCAAGTCTAAGCTCATGTTAGGTGGTGGTGAATCTAATAGTACATCAAGTACACCACAACTTAATTTGTTTCTACAAGAGGAATTGATGTACCAAGCTCCTACACATGCTACTAAGCTGGACTTCCCTAAGTTCATGGGTAAGAAGTTAAAGTCATGGTTGATTAAATTTGAAAATTTCTTTACTATTGATGCAACACTCAAACACTATAGAGTGCGATTAGCTACTATGCATTTTGGGGATAAAGTATTGTAGTGGTATCATGCTTTTGCACAAGGACACACAACTCCTACCCCAATTACTTGGGAAGAATCAATTGTTGAGATGCAAACCTGTTTTGGAATTAAACCTGTAGACACCTCATTTTGCTATCTTTAAAATTCTTTTCTTATTAGGCTAGGTTTAAAAATAATAATAACAAGAATAAAAAAAATAGAAAATAAAATAAATGATAATAATAAAAGTGTCAAGTCGAGTCGAGTCAAATTGTGTTATTTAGGATCGGATCAAACAATGGTTGAAGATGTACATTTAATTTAATAAATTTCAAGTCTTTAAATGGTTAGGCTTCGTTAAAAATATTTTTTGTCCAGTCCAATATAAGGTAAGTTTTTATCTAATTTATATTGAGTTAAATAGATTTAGGATTTATCAAATGAGTTAGTGTATATTAAGATGATTGAATCGAGCCCAAGATAGAAAACCTAAATAAATATAGGGTTTTTAGAAACTTGATCGTGGGTTAGATTAAATATTTAATGAATTTAATAAATTTATAATGAGTATTATCGTATCTTATTGGATTTGTTAAGATTGAATCTTCACAACAAAAAAATCTAAAAGATTGAAGTTCATTATCTATAAATAGTGGACATTAGACTATAAAAATACACGTTTTCACAAATTCACAACAAAAACACAATTGCCTACAACGACCAAATTATCTATATAAATTCAATATCACTCAATTCAATTACACACAGATGCCCACTCACATCATAGTCTCCTACACACTGTACACAATTTCCCCTGCACTACTTACATCACTCTAACCATTACACATTCCCAACGTTAAACACAATCTACTTTACACCACACGATCAACCCTCATGCACACATTCATCGAGTTACGTACTATACTATCTACGACTTGCACTCGTCTATGATCAGCAGCACACATTTACTAAGTTATACACTCCACGTTGACTAACACAACACATGTCACACTATCAACCCTCACATATACTCACCATCCAAACTAATACACACATAGCTCACGCACATGTATACCTTATGAGTTAGTAATATAAACCTTAAATTAAGTTCGAGTGTTTTAGACGATACCATGAGTCGATAAGGTTAGGTAAAATAAAATTTTTATTAAAATGAGAACCGAATATAGTATTGGTAATAAAAATCCTACAAAATCGATCGAAACCTAAATCGCGTACAAAAACCCTAAATTAATATATGCGTAAATACTGAACATTAAACCCGAACTTAACTAAAACCTTAAAACTATAATTTTAAGCTTATAAAACAAATAAATATAACTTAACAATATTATAACGATAGTCGATCGCAATTATCAATTAAATTGCATAATCGCATATAAACCTTAACGAAAACGTTGAAATAACTTATAAATATTATAAACGTAATGGATACCAATTAAGTTAATAAATTTTCATAAAATCATAAAATTAATTTATAAATATTAATTTTATGATTTTTATATTTGAAAAAATTATATATATTTATTTTTATTTTCCTTTTTCTTTCTTTTTCTTCTTCCTAATTTTTTTTCCTTGTTCCATGTGATTTCCAAGCTATAGTTACAGCTGCCCATGTGTTTATTTTCTTTATACAAGTATCATTGAATTAAAAGACAAATGACAAATGACAAATGACAAATTAGATAAAGTAAATGTCTTATCTTAATTAATGCTTGATCTATTTGGATTTGCTTCTTTGTTTTCCATTCTTATTTGCTTCATTTCTATTGTTTTTGGAACACGCCTAGAAAATCCTAGAAGCAACAAACCAAAAAGAAAAAAAAAAAAGAAAACCAAGCAAAACACACACACATAACTTAGCAAATACTAAAAAGAAGAAGAAGAAGAAGAAGAAGAAGAAAATAAAGTGGTTTCAATCAATCATTTTACTAAAAAATTTAGGTAAGTTATTTAATTATTTTTGCATATATATATATGTATATATATATACTCTATAACATGTATATGTATATTGGGTATTTTTTTATTTATTATGTATGTATGCGTAAACATATATGTATATTATACATAGTATATAGTAGGTATATGTATGTGTACATAATATATATACTATGTATTTCCTTATGTATGAGTACACATGACTAAGTATATATATGTATATGTACTTAGTATTTATTTTTATTATATGATGTATAAAAATAAGTATACATATATGATATATTTATGTATTATGTATTTTAGTATTTATGTACATATGTAAGTATTTAGTCTTTTCTTCATATAAGTATATATATCTGTGTGTGTATGTGTATAGGCGTGATTATGTATATGTATATATATATATATATAGTATTTTATATTATATGATATATATGTATACGTGTATAATAGTAGGTATATGTATGTATATTTATACTTAGTATTTTCATTTTATAAAATTTTTTGTATATATTTGTACATGTAGTGCTGGATGTGATATGTATGATAATAGTATTAATTGTATTTAGTATTTTTGTATATATATATATAAATGTAATACAACCGTATACGTGTATATGTATATAAAGTATAAATACGTGTATATTATACTTGTACATAATATATAATTAATATTAAGATAATTTATTACATAAAATATAGTATACGTATAAATATACATATATGAATAATATTGTATACGTAAAAATATGAGTATATTTAAATAGTATATATACAATATACTATAATATTAATTCAATAAATAAAGTAATTTAATATATATCTATATATATATATGTATACAGTAATTTAGGAAAAAGTAAAACAAATAAGTAAATTAGAAATTTTAATAAAATATAGTAATAAGTATTAATATATAATTATTATTGTACCAGAAAATACAAGAAATAAGAAAATAATAGAAAATATGGAAAATGCACAAGTGCAACATATTTGATACAAATAATTATTAAATCATAATTATACTAAGAAAAGCTTAATTTGATATTTTATAACTTTTTAAGTCAAAATAATGAAGTTTATAATATTTTTATATCATAGTCAAAATTGTAGGTTACAATATCTAAAATGGACCTCGTTATGAGAAAGTACACTAAAAAATGATCAAAATAGACTATAAGTTCATAAAGGTTCGAGTTAAATAAAAAAAGTTATACACGATTAGGTAAAAAACTTGAATTGACAATTTCACGCAAATAAATAGCTAATTTAAGTAAACAGTACAGATTACAATAATAGTTTAGTTTTGAATTCCCAAACTTACTACTTCTTGTATTCTTTATTGTCAGGTGATCTCGACTTTAACACCAACTTACCATCTGACTACTACAACCTTGACTTGAGTATGGCTGAGTGAGTATTCTTAATGATTCCATACTTACTTGCATATGTAGTTAGTAAATATAAATTGTTGTTAATAATTGAATATTGTGTGAGGCTAGGTTATGCTTGTATATAATACTGTTTGTTAATAGTGAATTTACTTTAAAGTATAATAATGTACTGTTTGTTGCATAGTAAAATTTGATAGGAATTGATCTATCTGTGACTTTGTTGATCACCGAGTAAAAGGACTTAACTTTATCCGACTTGAATAAACTAAATCGAAACACGCATAATGATGCATTACATAATTAATTCCAGCAGTCACATCATATGGAGGTAGTGAGAAGCCATTTGATGGTTAATTATTTATTGTTAGAGTATTTTGTATGGTGTGCATATACGATATGACCTTACCTTGGCTCGTAGAAACACTAGGCGTTGGAGGTACCAACCGTGTAGCTAAGGGTCGAATCTAAAGGTCTTTGTTTAAGGGTGAGTGATGGCTGCATAAACCTATTCACAATCATACGTAAAACTCGATTTTGACTAAAATTGAAAATGGATATATCATTATATTTTGTATACGAAACGCGAAGTTTCATTATTATAAAAGTTCTAATATGATACTTGGATTTGACTAGTGTTGATGTATCTTCAACCCTAACTTCGGAGGGCATTAAATATAAGTTGCATGCAGTATCTAGTTACCTACATGTATTTGTATATCATACTGATTGTTTATGCATTTATTTGATTGAATTAAATTTTTGTATAACTTGTTTATTATATGGTTGAGAGAACTATCTCACTAAGTTAGTTAGGTTATACCCCTGTAGTTTGCTTTCATAGGCTGATCTATTTATGGAGTCGGGCCGCTGAATACCCAAAGTTAGTAGTACCTCAGTGGGTGCATGTGAGAGTAAGATTAGTGATAAGAGCGGACTTTTATTATTGTATATAGATTTGAACCTTAATATATAATATAATGTGTCAATGGTTTGTAATATGAGTTATTATCATCTTCTCATCTGTAAATTTCTATATATGTGTGTTATTTATATTTAAATGGTTGTCATTATTATAATGCAATGATATTATTTACACCTACTTAGCTTTAGGTTGTTAATTATAGTAATAACTTTATATATCACATGAAGGGTTGTTGATTGTAAGATATATTAATCTATAGTCCTTTGTATGGTATATAGTAACTGCTACGACTAGTTCCTTTGGGTCGTGACAGCATACATACACTTCATCGATCATACACTGCACTGTCCACTGATTATATGTGAACTGCACTCCAACGCCAACATACATACTCACCGATCACAACATTACAGTGCCCATACATCCTATATCGATCACTACACTCCAACGCCACACGTCCTGCATTGTCTAAACACAACATATACGCACGCTATTGCACTGACCAAGCATAACACATATGTACACTCACTGATCACCGCACTTCAAACACACTGTACTGTCAATTACGTACATGTCTACATCTCCATAGCACTTCATGATTACAGCAGCACACACATCTATGACCAATAACGTCGACTAGCACACTCGTCCATATCTAGGTATGGTTATGTCCATGATCACGACAAGAATAGAACGATCCAGTCTGAGTTCACGTAATCCAATCTGACTACGTACATGACTCGATCTACTTAGGAAATTAAGTAAATTATTTTAGTTATTTTTTTTAATAACTTTATTCTACTAACTTGTTTTTAGTATAGGTTGTTTAATAATTTTAACATAAACTATAAATTTAGAATTTCTTAGATAAATGTTTTTAAACAAATTTCATGTTTTTTAGTTAAATTGCATTTTTTTTGAAAAGTTGCATATCTTTTCTTTGAGATTTATATCTTCAAGGAAAATATGTATCTAAATTACGTACCTTAGTAAATCTTACATTTAGGATTTAGAAAATTAATTTGTGACACATAGTTTTTTTTTTAAATAAAATCCTAACTAAAGTTTTTCTTTTAAAAGATTTAGTTAGTTAAGGTGTTTTAAAAAAGGTAGATTCATGAAGTTATATCTTTTTAGGATTTTTTTAAAATAATAAATTAATAACTAATGTAAATCTGACTTGATTTCTTTAAAAAAAAAAACAACACACTAAATCTTTTTTTTAAAAAAAAAAAAACTACGTTAACTTGATCTCGACTAGCGGATAGGCACCTCTAGGACAATCATTAAAAAAATCATTTTTTTCCATTTTTTAGAAAATTCGTAATAAAAATTATTAAGAATTCATCTTAAATATATTTTTGCATATTTGTACATATTTTAACATTTTTAGAAAAATTATAAAAAAAATAAAAGCCCATTAGTTTTTAATAATATTTTTTAAAGAAAAATATATTATTTTTCCTTAACTTAAAGTTAAGTAATTTATATTAAGTGGGTTAGGCTTAATATAGATTGAATTAAAGAAAATTGAAATAGTACTTAACAGAATTGGTAACTTTACTAGGAATGCTAGTGTGCTAGTCATGTATAAAAAAAATAATTAATGGGCTTTTATTTTTTATTTCTTTTTATGTATATATTATAATATAGTTATACTAACTAGGTTTTAGTAATGTAAGCCTCTAGGAAAAGCCTAGCCTAATAAGCCTCTTACTGGGGAATTTACGAGAAACTTTTATTTTATTTTTATCATTTGTGTGCTTAGATGTGGTTAAACCTAGGTCATCTCAAAAACTTAGGATGAGCCGTCATTGTATAACTCTCAAGTCATTGGGGTCTTTACCCTCACTTGGCGGTGATAGGCAAGCATATTCATGTTTTAATATAGCTCGTTAGGTTTTTCTTTTGAAATACTTGAAGCTATAAAGCTAGAGACCCATAAACCCCACCCTCCTATATCAATTTTTTTTTTTGAAAAAAAAAGGGTTAATTATTGTTAACTTATAAGAAAATTTAATAATTCATAGTTGATTAGGCTTTCATTTAAAAAAAAAAAGAAGAAAAATTAAATGAATCAATACCCTTATATATAAGTGTCCATGAGCTTCATTTTTTTATTTCAATCCACTTATATATAAGTGTATTCCTTGACTGTAGTTCATAATAATTTCATTCCTATAATTTAATATTTATTGACTTCTATTGCATGGTATGCGTTTGTAGCATATTATATTAATTTTATAGTATACTTTATTGTATATATATTATTATTTTTTATTTTTTTTGTGTATTATATGATTGCAAATGTATTATCTTATAATATAGATATTATGTATTGCTTTTTTTTTTATCTGTTCATTTTACAAATAAAAAGTGGCACAACAAAATTTAGGATCGACCTTACTAAATTGCATTAAAATTTTTTGTGAGTAAGCTAATGAATATTAGTGCAATGCTTTAAAAAAAAAATCATAAGTAAGGAGTTGCAATTTTATTATTTTCCCATATGACAGATTGGTTGTACAATTTTTTCTGTGTATTTTCTTTTCATGTAAAAGAAAAATTCCCTATAAACTATTAAAATCTCCACTCTTTGTCTATGTCTATACTCAAGAAACCCCTAGCGCATTTATACTTGAATTAATGTAATCATAGTGTTATAATAAATTTGCGGTTTGAAAATTTTTACAATAATAAATTATTGCACTATTATTCAGTTGCTAGTCCAGCATGTGCATGTGTGCCCTTTTAGTGTATGTTAATTATTTGTTCATTTTTGTTACTCTATTATTTGGTGTTGCTTATTTCTATTGAAAATTTTTGTACAATAACATATTTAAATGTAAATTAAAAATAAATAAATAATTGTTTAACTTGTAAATGTTTTGTAAATATTGTCCTCGAAGGATCTCCTAATCATTTTTTTATAATATTAGATGCCCATTTTGTAAAATTACCACCCTCTAATTACCGATTGTTCCCTTTGAAGCTTTGTTATCATTATCATATCGTCTTCATCATTTGGTGTTTTTTATTCTTTGTACAATATAAGCAATCTAGTCATGTATAACATAAGTCATCTTTAGCTTTCATTAATAAGTAGGGTTTTCAAGTCCTTTTATAGCTTTGTTGTCTTCATTATCTTGTCTTAATAATTGTTTTCTTTTATTCTTTGGGTAGTGTTAACAATCCAATCATCTATAGCATAACTTATTTTCAATTTCCATTAATAAAAAGGTTTTTTAGAAGTTTTTCATGAAAGAAAAAGTACTTTTACATGTAAATAAGTTAATATTATCGGTTGTTGACTTTGTAAAATAATAATTTATTCCCATAAACTTTGTAACCTTTTCATTGTAACATAGTTTTGTAAAATAAGTTTACAATTTTTTTTTAGAATAAATTTTTCAAAAGAAAAATTTGCTAACGAGGAAGGGTTTTACGGACTTTAAGTTATTACTTTTGAGTGATTAAACCCATTGTTGAAGTCCATAGCCATTCATTTATTTTGAAGCTAAGAAAATTAACAACAACGACTCCAGCCTAAGCCTAATCTTGGTAGTCACTCATTCTAAGCCCAAAGCACTGTGTAGCCTATGAGTTAAACCTGATACTAAGGAGCAAAATGGGCAAGCACATTAGAAATTGATAATTGAAAATGGTGGAGACAGGGCCTATCCCCAAGAAAAGCTCAAGCCAAACATAATCCTTGAAGAAAAGCTTATTACCAGACCATTTCTGAAACCCTAAACACAAAAGCCTAAACACGAACAACAAACCTCCTTACCTATTTCAACCCATCCAAGCTGAAAAAAGAAAAAAGAAACACATGGCCTACTCACCTACATTGATTCTCTCTAAGCCTAGAAGGTCCTAAATACTCACTTTACGAAAACTAGCCCACCTGCTCCAACGCTAAAACCAAATACAAAGTTTATCTCCACTATGAATGAGCCTAGGTTAGGGGCCAATAAAAGGACCTATTTAATTGAGTTTAAAAGTGCAATTTTTTTAAGGCAGAAGGGCATGTGACCCATTGGGGCATTATGGAATATCCAATCTTATCAAATGAGACTAGGACAAATAGGTAAACAAATAAAATGCTTTAAAGTCTTCTAACAGGAAAGTATTCCATTATTTAAAGAGTTTAGAATATTAAGAGGTGATCTCTAATCCTAAACACTAACCTTAAAACACTCTGAAAGTTGAGAGACATGAAAGTTAGGATAAGACTCATTCCTTAAAGGAAGTCTATCTTACATGTGATGCATGAATTGAAAGGATGATAGGCATTCATTTTACTCCCTAAACATTTTATCCTTTGTTACCCCCTTTGAGCCATTGAGGGAAGTTTTTCAAAAAATAAACCTTGTTAAGAATTATCCCATACTAGGGCAATCAAAGGGCCATCAGTTTTGGAGAAAAGGGATAGGCTAACTTATGTTTGCTTTAGTCGTGTCAATTCATGAGTAATAATAGTTATAGATATCTCGTTTCTTTAGAATGAAGAAGAGCTTCAAATCGTATGCACCTCACTCGAGCCCATACTCTCATTCAAATACCTCAAGCCCATAGACTCTTCCCAAACACTTTAAAGCCATTTATGCTTCACTAGGCTTATATACTTTGAACTCATGTTTCTAAGGCTTTGAATCTCCTCAAATGGAAACTCATACACATGAAGGGCAATCACCTTAGAAAAAAGAAAAAAAAAGAGAAAATAAAAAAATAAAAAGAAAAGAAAGAAGAAAAAAGAAAGAAAGAGAAAAAGAAGAAGAAGAAAATAAAAGTAAGATAATTGCATCTTGAAGGGCAGCTAAAAAGGGCTTAAGACATGAATATCTTGAGAAAGTTATGTCTATGAATTGCAAGATAAAAGGCTTGAGTTTTCCTAATATCCTTGGAAGCACAAACCTAAGTAAGAGATTCTAAGCCCAAAGGAATGAAAATTTAATTCTATGGTCTTACCCACTATATCACCCTTAATGAAACTCTTTTGACTAAAGAATTTGATTTTTCTTAAGCAATCATTATTCATGAAACTGAGGCAAGCCTATTTTAGCATTTCCCTTTAAGGTTCTTGACTTGTAAACCCGGATTGAAATATTAATTATTTTCAAAAATTGGCCAACACATCAACATTTTCCCTTTATTTAAGCTAATGACCAAAAGCTTGTGTTATAACCTCGAAGAAAAAGACTTATTGGATCAATCAAAATGTATTATGTACAAGACTGACCATAATTTTTGGAATCCTAGTCGAGAGTGAAAACAAACTATTTGAGAGTGTGATGAAGTCTTCTTTGACTAAACAATTCAAATAATTGAGATACTTTTTCTAGCATGAAACTTATGGGTGTAAAAGTTAAGCATACCCGAAGGACCAGGGAAGCACTTCACCTCGAAATTGAATGAGAATTCCCTATAAATAGAAGAACAAGGTGTTCAACTAAAGGTTTTTCTCTATTCCCTCATCATAGTGGATAAGTAATTAAGGATGAAGATTGAACGGCTAGTAGGCTAAAAGAATGAGCATACCGCTTATCTATAACATTCAGAGTTGGTATAATTTGCTTACTTGTTAGTGAGGAAAAGATGAATCATTTTTTTTTAATAAAGCACATTTTTCCTTCAAGTTTCAAAAAATGAAAGATTTGAGAATTTGCAATGAGAACTTTAGTCATTCTTGAGTTAGGAACTTTAGTAATCTCTCATAACTCGGGAGTCTTAGTTATCCTTTTGAAACTTTGGTCATCTTAATAGGAACCTTAGTTATCCTTATTTTAAGAACTTTGGTTATCTTCTATTTGAGAATTTTAATCATCCTTAGATTAGGAACTTTGATTATCTTATGGTGTAAGGAAAATTGAGGAGCTTCGGCAATCCTATAAAAAGATTATTCATGAGCCTTTGTCACCATACTAAAGGGCTTAGGCTATCTTAGGAATTTTGTGAACTTTAGTTATCCTGTGTTTAGAGAGTTTCAGCTTGTATTA
The DNA here is from genome assembly GCA_024138015.1 of Lumnitzera littorea. Taxonomy (NCBI): domain Eukaryota; kingdom Viridiplantae; phylum Streptophyta; class Magnoliopsida; order Myrtales; family Combretaceae; genus Lumnitzera; species Lumnitzera littorea. Next base: position 92,914,412 of record JAMXBB010000001.1, on the reverse strand, counting down.
AAAAATATCAGTTATCCTAAGGATAAAAAAAAAAAAATTAGCCATACCTTTAAACCCTTTTGTTAAGTTTTCTTCTTTGAAAGATTTATCCTTTTGAAAAGCTAATTTTTCTTTCAAAAATATCAATTTTTTGGCGTAATGTCTAATGTTATCCTTTTGCCCTGTCTTTTTAAGATGGGCTCCTTATTCCTTTGCCCCGTTCTTTTAAGATGGGCCTCCTTAATCTTTTGTTCTATCCTTTCAAGACAGGCCTCTTTAATCTTTTACCATATCCTTTCAAGATAGGCTCTCTAATCTCTTGCCTTCTCCTTTCAAGATAGGCCCTTCTAATCTTTTGCTCTAATCCTTCAAGATAGGTCTCTTAATATTTTACCCTATCATTTCAAGATGGGCCTTTTATTCTTTTGCCTTATCCTATCAACATAAGCCTCTTAATATTTTATCTTACCCTTTCAAGATAGGCCTCTTAATATTTTACCCTATCCTTTCAAGATAGGCCTTCTATCCCTTTGCTTTATCCTTTCGAGATAGGCCTCCTAATCTTTTACCCTACTCTTTTAAGATAAGCCCTCCTATTCCTTTGCCCTATCCTTTCAAGATAAGCTTCCTATTTCTTTACTCGTCTTGTCAAGACGGGTTTCCTATTCCTTCGCTTCGTCCTTTCAAGACAAGCAGTTTATTCTTTACATCAACACTTTAAGTTAATATCCTTATTCAACACAAGACATAGCTTAGCTCATTGTTTAAGTTATTAATTCTCATCTTGTCAATTAAAGATAGGATTTGACAAAAAAATGAGTATCTCTTTTATCTTTATAGCGAAGTTTTAATTAAACTTCACTATAAAGAGGAGCAGTTGTAGACACCTCATTTTTGTCATCTCTAAAATTCTTTTCTTATTAGGCCAGGTTTTAAAAAAATAATAGTAAAAATAAAAAATAAAAAAAATACAAAAACGAAAATTAAAAAGAATAAATAAATGATAATAATAAAAGTGTCGAGTCGTTTATGGTTGGATTGGATAATGGTTGAAGATGTATATTCAATTTAATAAATTCTGAGTCTTTAAATGGTTAGGCTTCATTAAAAATATTTTTTGTTCAGTCTAATATAAGGTGGGTTTTTATCTAATTTATATTGGGCCAAATAGACATATGATTTATCAAATATGTTAGTGTATGTTAAGATGGATTGAATCAGGTTCAAAATAGAAAGCCTAAATAAATACGAGGTTTCTAGAAACTTGATCGTTGATTAGATTAAAACTTAAATGAATTTAAAAAATTCACAAAGGGTATTAACATATCTTATTGGATTATTTTCGCCAAAAAAGGATTCAAAAGATTCAAGTTTATGATTTACAAATAGTAGACATTGAATTATAAAAATATGTTTTCACAAATACATAAAAAAAACACACACACATAATTTCCTACAACAACCAAATTGTTTATACAAATTCAATACCACTCAATTCAATCACGTACAGACCCCCACTTACATCATAGTCTCTTACACATTGTACACAATTTCCCCAACACTACTCATATCACTCTAGCCATCATACATTCCTAATGTCAAACACAATCCACTTCACACCATACGATTAGCCCTCACGCACATATTCACTAATTTACGCACTACATTGTTTACGACCGACACTCGTCCACAATCAGTAGCATACATTCACCAAGTTACACACTTCACATTAACTGACACAACATATGCCACACGATCAACCCTCACACATACTCACTGTCTAAACTAATATACATACTACTTACTCATACATACACTTCACCAATCACACACTACACTGTCTACTGATCACACACGCATTACATTCCAACACTGGCACATACACTAATTGATCATTGCACTTCAACACTTATATGTCCTGTACTGATCACCATACTCCAATGCCCATACGTCCTATACTATCCTAATACAACACATATGCACGCCATTGCATTGACCAAGCACAACACACATGCACAATTACTGATCACCACACTGTAGATGCATCGCACTGTCACTCATGCACACGTCCATGTCTCTACAGCACTTCACGATCACATCAGTACACGTATTTACGACCGACAATGCCAACCAACACATGCATCTACATCTACGCATGGTCACATCCACGATCACGACACGAACAGAACGGTCCAGTCCGAGTTCATGTAATCTAGTTCGATCACGTATACGATACGATTCACTTAGGAAATTAGGTAAATTATTTTAGTTATTTATATTTTTTAGTAACTTTATTCTACTAACTTGTTTTTAGTGTAGGCTATTTAATAATTTTAACATAAACTATAAAATTTGGAATTTCTTAGATAAATTTTTTTAGACAAATTTCATATTTTTTTTTTGTTAGATTACATTTTTTAGAAAAGTTACATATCTTTTCTCTGAGATTGATATCTTCGAAGAAGGTATGTATCTATATTGTTTATTTTCGTAGATTTTATATTTAGGATTTAGAAAATTAATTTTTGACATGTAGTTTTTTTAAAATAAAATCTTAACTAGAGTTTTCTTTTAAAAGATTTAGCTAGTTAAGGTTCTTTAAAAAAAGAAGATTTGTGAAATTAGATCTTTTTAGGGTTTTTTTTAAATAATAAATTGATAACTAATATAAATCTGTTTCTATTTCTTTAAAAAGAAAAATCAACCCACTAAATTTTTTCTAAAAATAAAAAAAACTACGTTGATTTGATCTCAACTAGCGGTTATATAAGTTCTTTCGGAGCAATCATTAAAAAAAAATATATTTTTTTCCTTTTATAGAAAATTCGTAATAAAAATTATTAAAAATTCATCTTAACTACATTTTTGCATGTTTGTACATATTTTAGCATTTTTAGAAAAATTATAAAAAATTAAAACCCATTAGTTTTTTTTTTTATCTTTACATAGTGATTTAACTTTAATAGATTAACCTTCGAGCTTAGATTTTTTGGTCTAATTTTCTAAAAAAATAATTTTTTAGAATATTTGCAAACTAAAGGCTAAATTAGGGTTTTCTCACCCGAAAATTCTAATTTTATTTTTACCAAGTTAACTGGTGGAAACTCTAATTTTTAAAAAATATTTTTTAAAGAAAAATGTTTTTTTTTTCCTTAATTTAACGTTAAGTAATTTATATTAAACAGACTAGACTTAATATATATTAAATTAAGAAAAACTGAAATAGAGCTTGATAGAACTTTATGAAGACTCAATGTTAAACTTTAAAGAATTGTTTCAAATAAGAACTTTGCAATAGGATATAGATGAGTTTGAGCTGCTTCTACTTTAGTTCATCTTCTTGAACACCACCTGGTTAACTATTTTTTAAGTGAATTACGAACTGAAATCTAATACCTAGTGAGAATGTTTCAAACCCAAACCTTATCTTAAGCAATTACACTCGCAAAAATTCAAGAAGCAACACTCTTAGCCATTAGAAGCGGCTTAAAATACCTTAAACCCACCACTCTTACAACCGTAAACACTTACCCGCAACCTATACTTCCATTTGCCAAACCCACCCCAAATATTCACTATAACCAACTAATGCCAAACACCTCCACCTTCCATAATAAACCCAACACAACTCGTACCGCACCTAGCCAAAACACCAATTACAGACCCACTCGAAAAATGAAAACAATAAAACTTGAAGAAAAATGTAAGAAAAAGCAATACTTTTGGTGTGACGACCCCTTTGGGCTAGGTCACAGGTGTAAGAATTGAGGCCTACGAATGATGATTACTGAAAATGATGATGAAGAAGAGGGGATTAATGATGTTGAATTAATGAAGGATGCAGGGGAAGTGGATGAGATTGAGGTCATTGAAGATGAGCTATCTAAACTAACTTTATGTTTGATGGATGATAGTGTGGAGAAGGGTACCATGATGCCGTTGGCGTTTTACAAGAAGAGGAAGTTAAGGGTTTTCGTAGATAGCAGGAGTTCCTTGAATTTTCTAGATGTGAAAGTGGCTAAGGTTTTAGGATGTGGAATTGAAAACATGATGAACTGCTAACTAATGGTCCCATTACTTGCATACGACTCCGAGGACTCTAATCCCTCACCCGACGAATTCTCTCTCGATAATCTATTGATGACAAGAAAGTTTATGCTGAAGGAATGTGGCTGAACTCCTTAAGCTCCTCAAATTATCTTATATTGATTTATATACTCGGTAGTGATGATGCCAACCATTCCCCTACCGAGGACTCTATGCCGAGTGATTCGACCAACCGCTATCGAAAAGCTCTTACCAAGTGACGAGAGACTCACTTAAACGGTCAAATAGTTTTTTCTCGGCTTGTCACCATCTCTCTTATCCCAGCTCCTTTATTGCTGCAACATTTTGACCCCTCTCGCCTGCTGTACTTAAAGAATATTTGTACAAGATCAACGTTGCACTGCTACCTGTCCACCTCGTCTGACATTGTACTACTTTTCCATTTTTAGTCTTTTTTTTCCTTTTTACTTTTTCTCATATATATTAGGAATCTCCTTTTTGCATATACTTTCTTGTAATTTCTTTATTTGTAATGCTACCTAGGGACTTACTATAAATAGTCCTTTTCTCTTATAAGCAGTAGATATAACTCACATTTTAATACTGAATATTCTGTTCTTGCGAGACAACTCTCTTAAAGTCCATTTTTCATACACTCTCATCTGATTTTGCCAAGTAGCTCAGGATTAGTGGCAAGTAGACCTTGACATCAATTTTTGTGTCATATCAAGTGAGGTGTCAAGTTGTATTCTGTTCGTTGGTGAGTCATATCCTTCGAGCAACTTTACTTCAACTACTCTTGTTCGTTTGTGGACCATTTCCCTCCAATTTTCTTTGATATTTCGGAAGCCCCTATTTAGTTAGGTTTGCCACAGTAAGTCCTAGTGATAATTGAGCTCCTAGGCAGACTATATATTCCTGGTATTAGAACTTGAGGTTGAGGTTGAGACCGAAAGTTGTGTAGTAATAGTTAGTCTGTTGTTCAGGATACTGTATGTGTTGTAGTCATCCGTGTAAAGTGTAGTTACTGAAATTTGGTGTTGGAATGTTGAACCCTAGTGACAAGGAGAGATTTACGTTGTTGAAAGTGATGCTCATGGTCGTGGTCGAGTTACTTAACAAACACCATGTACTAATGATGAGTAGATACAAGATCTTGCTATTATTGTAACCAATTTAGTTGTCTTAGTAAACAAGGTCTTAGAGAATGGACCATGTGAGAGAGTTGCTGAGTAGGGCCGAGAGATGAGAGATAGGCCAGGGAGGTAGATGAACGAGTAAGCTCTAGAAGCCTTTCCAGTGAACTACGTACTACCGTGACGTACCAACAGATCCGTGAGGAGAAGGTTAGAGTTAAATGAAGTGGAAGAGTACAAAAAAGAAGAAGACCAGTATATTGGGATTGATGAGTGAGAGTTTAAAGCGCTAAGAGGTGACCGAACATCTTAAGGTACAGATTCCAAACTTCAATGGGTCTGGTAGTGCTTATAACTACTTGGACTAGGAAGAGAAGATTGAAAAGATATTCGAGTTTTATGATTATGAAGATGATGTACACATTAGAGTGGCCACATTAGAATTTCTGGATATGCGGTAATGTGGTGAAAGAAGCTACAGAATGTTCACCTGAGGACTCGACATGAGGTTCAAACAGAGAACGAGATGAAGAGAGTTCTGAGAGGTACGTTCATTCTCGAACACTACGAACAGGACACTTTCTAACGACTCTAAGACTTGAGGTAAGGTAACAGATTTATAGACAACTATGTTCGAGAGTTTCAGTTGCTCATGATACAATGTCATGTTGACGAGCCTGAGGATTGAACTATAGTACGGTTCATCTTAGGACTCCAAGCTGAGATTGGTTACGTTGTGGTACTGTAGAGCCTCATAACTCTGGATGAAACCATCCATGCAGCTTAAAGAGTTGAAAGGTAGTGGTAGAATTAGGCTAGCCAAATGCCAAGTAACCGAACACTGATGCCGAATAGGAATGGCTTGGAGAGTAGACCAGGGAATGATAAGCTTTTAAACAATTTCAAGGTGGAATGCTGAGGTCACATGTTAAGCCAACCTGACGAGGGCCAAGGTAAGAGCAAGACTAAGGAATATGAGATTCGAAGAGACCAGGGTTGGAGTTTAGGGAGGAAAACCTGAGAAATCAAATGTTTTAAATGTCTTGGCTATGGACATATGGTTAGTTAATGTTTAAACCGCCGAGTCATGACCATAAAAGGAGACAAGCCCCAGTTTAAAGTAGAAAGTGCAAGTGAAGGAGAGAAAGAAGTGGCAACTGATTAGATGCTAGAGGAATTTGAGGAAGATCAGGAGGTCAAGATACCCCCTAAGGGTGGGGCCTAGTATTACTTTATTATTCGGTGATCTCTTAATACTTTTGTGGCTAATGAGAATATGTAAAGGGAGGACCTCTTTCATACGAATTGCCGGGTGAATGGCAAGCTATGCACCGTAATCATCGATGGAGGAAGCTGTACCAACGTCATCGCGCAAGGGGTAGTTAAGTCTACGAAATTGCCAACTCTCCCATACCTTAAGCCATACAAAATTCACTGGCTGAACGAGAAAGGGGGATTGCATGTTTTCGAGCAAGTCAAACTGTCGATTACTATTAGTGATAGGTACAAAGACAAAGTGTTGTGTGATATCCTTCCCATGTGTACATCTTACATATTACTCGGCTGACTGTAGCTATTTGACTTGAAAGTGTTATACGATGGGTATAAAAACACCTATATGTTTCAAAAGAACAGGAAGGAAGTTATATTGACATCGATGAGTCCTAAGGACATGCAAGAAGCCCAAGACAAGGTTGCTAAATCTTTGTAGCGAAAGTCCTTGGTGATTTCCCTAGCTCAATTTGTAGAGAGGTCAAGGTCGAGGTCTATATACTCCTTTTGGCCAGAAGATTCTTAGAGGTTAGAGAGGCTGAGAACTTACCTGCTGAAGTGCAGCAGTTATTTCAGGAATTTGTTGACCTCTTTCCTACCGAGATGCCAAAAAGATTACCTCCCTTGAGAGGAATTAAGCATTGCATTGATCTTTAACCTAGAGCAATCCTGCTAAATCGACCTACCTATAGACTTAATCCTGAATAGGCAGTTGAGCTGAAAAAGCAAGTTGATGAGTTAGTAGATCACGGATATGTTCGTGAGAGAATGAGCTCATGTGTCGTCCCAGCCATACTAGTACCAAAGAAAGATGGATCATGGAGGATGTGTATTAATAGCTATGCCATTAATAAGATTACTATTAAGTATCGATACCCGATCCCGCGATTGGATGACATGTTCGATGAGTTGCATGGTGCATACATCTTTTTGAAGATAAATCTAAAGAGTAGCTATCATCAAATATGAATGAGACCGGGAGATGAATGGAAAACATCCTTTAAGACTCGGGATGGTCTATTTGAGTGGATGGTTATGCCATTTGGTTTAACTAATGTGTCGAGTACATTCATGCGGCTCATGAATCATGTACTCAAAACATTGATAGGCAAATGTATTGTGGTTTATTTTAACGATATTCTAGTCCATAGTGCCAACCTTCTCATTCATGTCAACATTTGAGATTGGTGTTTAACATACTCCGTACCGAGAAATTGTTCAATAACTTGAAGAAATGCGCATTCTATCAAAGTAAGGTTATATTCCTTGGATATGTCATTTCAGGGAGTAAAGTTTGAGTTGATGAGGAAAAGGTCAGAGCTATTAAAAGGTGGCCTACGCCAACTAATGCTGCTGAAGTCAGGAGCTTCCACAACCTAGCCTTGTTCTATCAAAGATTTATTCAGAACTTCAACTCCATAACTGCGTTGTTGACTGAATTGACCAAGAAGAATGTTGTGTTCAAATGGACAGAAAAGGCTCAAAGGAGTTTTGAAGATGTGAAGTGTAAATTGACGTCTGCTCTAATACTTGCCTTACCAAATTTCAAGAAGGTTTTTGAGGTTAAATGTATGGTATTGGTGCTGTACTTATGCAGGAGCTCCGACCCATTGCCTACTTTAGTAAAAAACTTCAAGGTACTGCCTTGAATTACTCAGCCTACAACAAGGAGTTCTTTGCCCTTATTCGTACACTCCAGAATTGGTAGCATTATCTATTGTCGAAAGAATTCATCATCTATTTGGATCATAAATCTCTTAAGCATCTTCGCAGGCAGCAAAAGCTTTCTCGGCATCATGCTAAGTAAGTCAAGTTCTTGGAGACCTTTTGCTATGTCATCAGGTATAAGAAGGGAAACACTAATACAGTAGTTGATGCACTTTCTCACCGTCATACCCTCATCACGACATTACAAGCTAAAGTGCTTGGGTTTGGTACTTTATCTTATCGATATGAGTTTGACCTACATTTTGGGCCTTTAGTAGCCAAGTATAGTGATAGAGGAGCTATGGATGGATTTTACTTGAGTGAGGGGTTCATGATGAAGGACAAGCAGATTTACGTGCTGGGTAGTTCTGCAAGAGAGTTACTGGTTTGAGAAGCTCATGCCGAGGGTCTAACTGGCCATTTTAAGGAAAAGAGGACGATTGAGATATTGAAGGAGCACTTTTATTGGCCTGGGATGATGAAGGATGTGCACTGAATACTTGAGAAGTGTAAGGTGTGTAAGTATGCAAAAGGGAGGAGAGAACCCTATAGAGAGTATACATCCTTAACAATTCCCAAGCAGCCGTAAACCGATCTAAGCATGGATTTCATGCTCGGCCTTCCTCACACACTGAAAAGACATGATTCAATCATGGTGGTGGTCGATCAGTTTAGTAAGATGGGCTACTTCATCCTCTGCCATAGAACTAATGATGCTTTATTCATTGTTAACCTATTGTTGCAGGAAATTGTGCAACTGCATGAGTGCCAAGGAGTATTGTGTCCGACCGTGATTCCAAATTCATAAGCTTTTTTTGAAAGACCTTATGGAGGAAACTTAGCACTAAGCTCTTGTTTGGTACCTCTTGTTACCCCCAAACAGATGACTAAACTAAAGTAGTTAACAGAACCGTCGGTAATATCCTGTACGCTACTGTTGGAAAGAACTCTCGTGACTGGGATTTATGCCTACTTATCATTGAATTTGCCTACAATCGCTAAACTCACAACTCTACTAGAACATCACCATTTGAGGTTGTTTATGAACTTAACCTGAACTTACCCTTAGACTTAGTTAACAGTCCGATTACCCAGGGAAGAGTTAATTCAGCCTGCAATGTGCCAAGGAATTTCATAGGTTGCACCAAAGAATTGTTAAACAATTAGCCAAAACTATGGCCTGACAGAAGGACACGAGAAGCTGCGGAAGGAAACGAATCATTTATAACCCTGGGGACTTTGTTTGGATCCATCTTAGCAAGGAACGCTTTCCTAGCAAGAGGATGAACAAACTATCTCCTAGAGCGGATAGACCTTACAAGATCTTAAGGCGCATTAATGATAATGCCTACGAGATCGAGTTACCTCAAGGTGTTGGCGTGTCTACCACATTCAATGTCGCCAACTTAACTCCATATATGCTCGAAGATGATGAAGACCAAGATTTGAGGGCAAATCTTCAACATCCTTAGGAAACTAATGAACTGCCAACCAACGTTCCCATTACTCGTGCACGGCACCGAGGACTCTAATCCCTCACTTAACGAATTCTCTCTCGGTAACTTATTGATGATAAGAAAGTTTATGCTGAAAGAATGTGGCTGAACTCCTAGAGTTCCCCGAATTGTCTTATGTTGATCTATATACTCAGTAGTGATGATGCCAACCATTCCCTTGCCGAGGACTCCGTACTGAGTGATTTGACCAACCGCTATTGAGAAGCTCCTACCGAGTGGCAAGAGGCTTACTTAAACGACCAAATAGTTTTTTCCTAACATGCCACCATCTCTCTCGTCCCGCCCCCTTTATTGCCGCAACATTTTGACCTTTCTCACCTACTGTGCTCAGAGAATATTCATATGAGACCAATGTTGCACTATCACCTGTCTATCTCGTTTGACATTGTACTACTTTTCCATTTTTTGTCTTTTTTTCCTTTTTACCTTTTCTCATATGTACTTAGAATCCCCTTTTTGCATATACTTTATTGTAATTTCTTTATTTGTAATGTTGCCCTATGGACTTACTATAAATAGTCATTTTCTCTTATAAGCCACAGATATAACTTACATTTTAATATTGAATATTCTGTTCTTGCGAGACAACTCTCTCAAAGTCCATTTTTCATACACTTTCATCTGATTTTGCCGAGTAGCTTAGGATTAGTAGCGAGTGAACCTTAACATCAACTTATGCATCATATGAAGTAAGGTGTCAAGTCGTGCTATGTTCGTTGGTGAGTCACATTCTCTTAGCAGCTTCACGTTAGGTACTTTTGTTCGTTTGTGGATCATTTTTCTCTAATTTTCTTCGTTATTTTGGAAGCTCCTTTTTAGTTAGGTTTGCCATGGTAAGTTCTAGTGATAACTAAGCTCCTAGGCATACCAAAACACCCTTGGTACGAAAGTGACAATAGTTGACCGGTTCGATCTAGTAACTAGTGGTAAGGTTAGCAAATTGGAGCTGTGCATACAAAGTTACAAGTTTACCATTGAGGCACGTATTCTTCTACTACAAGGCCATGATGTAGTTCTGGGTATATCGTAGTAGGCAAGTTTAGGGGATATTACCTAAAATTTCTAGTGAATGATGATGGAATTTCAGTTGAATGGTTGTCCATACCAGCTGCTGGGAAACCATGACGAGGTAGAAAGTACTGATGTCATGCTATGTCGAAGTTGCTATAGAAAAAACATTTCAAATCTAAGGTGCAATATTGGCTTATACAAGTAAATGGACAAAAAGAAGGTATAAAATAAGAACAGATCACTTGCCTATAGTTGCTGGATCTTATTGAGGAATTTTCAGATTTGCTTGAAGAGCTACATGAGTTACTGTTACCTAGAAGCTAAGACCACAAAATACACCTACAAGAGAACACTAAACCAATTAATTTACGACCTTATAGGCATTTCATAACACAAAAGAATGTGCTTGAAGAGATGATATGGGAGATGCTACAATAAGGAATAATTCGGCTTAGTCATAGTCCATATTCATCTCCTGTAGTATTAGTTAAGAAAAAAGGCAACATGTGGTACATGTGTGTAGATTACCGTGAGTTGAATAAGCTTACGGTCAAGGATAAATACCCTATACCCTTGGTTAAAGATCTTTTTGATGAATTACAGGGGTGCATTATCTTTCTAAGTTGGATTTGCGATTCGACTACCATAAAATCCAAATGGACCCAAAGGATATTTACAAAATTGTTTTCCAGACTCATAAAGGGCACTATGAATTCATGGTGATGCCCTTTGGGCTCACCAATGCCCCCTTTAACTTTTCAAGGACTCTTGAATGACCTTTCAAGAATTATTTGGGGAAGTTTGTGCTGATATTCTTTGATGATATATTAATTTACAATTGCAGCATTGAGCAGCATGTACAACGCTTACGGATTGTGTTTAAAGTGTTGAGAAGAGAAGTGTTTGGGGCAATCTACATTGGATATTTCGGGCATATCATAACCAAATCAGGGGTGACTACAAACCTTAAAAAGGTTGCAATTGTTACTAATTGACTACAATTAAACTACTTACAGGATTTTTGGGGTTAGCCAAGTATTATCAAAGATTTATTCAAGGTTACGGGCATTCAAACAAGCGCTGACACATGTGCCAGTGCTTAGGTTACCCAACTATTCTAAGCCGTTTGTTATCAAAATTGATGCAACTGACGAAGGTGTGAGAGCCGTGTTAATGCAAGATCATCATCTAATAGCTTACTTGAGTAAAGTTCTCGAACCTAAACAGAAAGGATTGTCGATTTATGAAAAGGAATTGCTTGCCTTAGTTCAAGCAGTGGATAAATGGTGATACTACTTATTTAAGAAACACTTTATCATCTATATAGATCTCTAGAGCTTGAAAATTTTGCTAGAACAAAGGGTTTTGATGCCACTACAGCAGAAATGGTTAACAAAGTTTCTAAAACTAGACTATGAAATATAATATAAAAGTGGAGTAAGTAATAAGGGTGCTGACGAACTGTCTCGAGCATCACATATTGCATTAACTTCACATATTTCTACTGTTACCACCTTTCGTGAGTTGTTGGAAGAGATATGAAATAGTTTAAGCTAATTTGATTATTACAAGATGTTGATTAATATGCTCAAACAAGGTGAAGTTGATAAGAATTATTCTTGGGAACAAGATTTACTTAAAAGATAGGGTAAGATTATTGAAGGACTGGCACTTGACTTGTGAAAAAGGCTCATATCTTTATACCGTGATGGCACATTGGGAGGGCATTTAGCGACTTAGGCTATGTATAAGAGAATAAGCTCCATTTATTATTGGAAGGATATAGAGCATGATGTTCGACAATATGTTCAAAGATGTGTACTTTGTAAAAAATTTAATTATGAAAATGTGGCAAGTCTAGGATTACTGTAGCCACTATCGATTCTCAATGGGTGCTAGACTAATATGGGTTTAGATTTTATTGAGGGTTTGCCCAAGTCAAATGGGAGAGATGGTATATTGGTCGTGGTAGACCGTTTGAGCAAATACGCACATTTCATGAGCTTATCCCACCTGTTCACTGTAGTGCAAGAGGCACAAGTGTATTTGGAATGTGTCTTTAAGCTACATGGATTACCTAATACGATAGTTAGTGACAGGGATCCCCTTTTTATTAGCCATTTTTGGGGAGAGTTTTTTAAGTTGCAGGGAGTAAAGTTGAGGTTTTCTACTGCCTATCACCCCCAAACCGATGGGCAAACAGAAGTAATAGATAGGTGTTTACAAACCTATCTAAGGTACGTTATAGGGGAAAATTCGAAGAAATAGGATGAGTATTTAGCATTGGCCAAGTGGTGGCATAACACCAATTACCACTCTAGAGGACTCACAACACCCTTTGAAATACTATACGCTTACCCTCCTCCCTTAAATTTTTCCTTATATACCTAGTGACTCTAGGAATGATGCAGTGGACAAAGTATTGACTAATAGAGAGAAAATGATCAAATTGCTTAATTTTCACCTTACAAGAGCACAAGATAGGATGAAGAAACCTACAAATAAGAAGAGGATTGAAAGGAACTTTTAGGTAGGAGATACGGTATGGGTTAAGTTACAACCCTGCCAACAAAATAGCTTGAAGCTTAGAAGATTGCATAAATTATCATCAGCTACTATGGGCTATATGAAATTTTGGAAAAAATAAGACAGATAGTGTATAGATTGAAGTTACCTAAAGATTTAGCCATCCACCCTACGTTCCGCGTTTCACTACTCAAATAGTTCGTCACTGGACAAGAGATGCCCAGATCTGACATTCCTTTACTTGACAAAGAACCTTCATTGGAAAAAGAACAAATCTTGGCTTGTAAAATAGAGAAGGAGGGATTTGTCAACAAGAAACTTGTGTTAGTACATTGGAAGGGTAAACTAGAAAGTGATGCGACTTGGGAACAGTATAAAGACTTAGCCTTACGTTTTCATCACATGCCCTTATGGTCAAGGGTTTCAAAAGCCATAGGTAATGATGTGAGGGGGATTCTAAAATTAGGGTTTGTGGAAAGAGACACGACAACCGGTTGCAATTTAAAAGATAGAGTTGAGTCAACTTTGCTTGATCCTTTGTTAAACACTATTTGTCCTAAGCTAATGAATTCGATCGGATTAGAAATAAGGTCGAGTGGCTCATCATCTATATTCCAGAAAAATCTCAGAATCTACTGTGTGTGTCGCCGTTAGGGAGTAGGCTATGTGTCATATCTTTTGTATATGGGGATTTTGATTTTACAATAGAAATTGTAGTCACTATATAAACACGAAAAATGACACAAAAAAATTAAGATGAAAAACATAAAAACATTGTTTGCCCAATAGCTTGCATTCGAGTTTATTTCTCTACATTAAGGGAATATTACTATTAATAACTAAAAAAATTGAACCAATTACACCAGAAAGCATGGACGGCGAACCCATTTCCATGGTTATTAGCAAAATGATACGGGGGAAATTATTATTATTTTTTTTTATCAAAATAAGTAACTAGTAAGTCGTACGTGCCGATGGGTAACTTTTGAATGTTTTATTAGTGTTTTATGTTGAAATTTTGTTGGCGTAAAAAATGTGTAAGATCACTTACATTCATAAAATAATAATTTATCTTATAATGGTATCGAATTTGTATAGAATCGTTCGTATTCGGGGGTTGGAATTGTTTAGCACCTACTTTTGCAAGAGTTAATGTAAAATCCATATTATCGGGAAAAAGAAAGGCTGATTTAAAAGATTATCACTACTAATCAACTGATTATGTAAGTTCCTAAACTGCTTTAAATACGATGAGTGTGTGTGTGTATATATATATATATATATTAATAATGTAAATTCCTAAACTGTTTTATTTGTATATATATATATAAATATTTTACTATAGATGCTAAAAAATGATTCAGTTATGGGATTATTTAAAAAATTGCGGTTCTTTCTTTCTTTTTGTTTTTCTTTTTTTTTTTTTAAATGATGGTTGTTGTTTATTGAGAAAAAGTATACTGTACCTCTATTAAGCTCTCCCGGATGACGTTCGTCTTCTTCCCTTTTGCTTGATAATATAGATAAGAGAGTACATTTCTAATCAAATGCTTGGTTTTTTTCTCTTTTTCTCTACATTTCTAAACTTTGGTTTTCCCCATATACCCTTTTAACTTATGTGCAATTACAACAAAACTTGAACCTACACGCAACCCCAACTGTATTTTCACAACATTTCCATACGGACAGGAATGGCCACCTACCGCCACCTGTTTTTAGCAAATACTTGATGATTCTAAAAACCAACCAACAAGCCCATTATTATTATTATATGGTGGCATTATGTTCTCATCACTTAGCTATTAGTCAACTTCACAAGCCAAGTTAAATAAATATATACACAAGGTAGAAGATATAATTGGTTACTGTCCCTTTCAAGGGCTTGGGGGTCCTATGATTCCTTTTGAACGGGTCATCCTTCCATCTGTTACTATTTTGGTGGCTCTTAATCATGTTGCATGCACATGCATGATATTATCTATATGTGTATGTATATTCATATCTATATGTATGTATGCATGTATTAATTATTAGTTTATGTGAATTGACTTTTCTTAGTAGTTAATCTCGTATCTTCTTTTGACTTTGAAAACAACCTGCTCTAGAAGGCTTTAGTTTCCTTTAATTTTTCTTTATTCGCTCTATATTTGCGCCCTCTCTAATGGACTTCGCACCTGTCTGGCAAGAGTAAAATTCCTCATGAGTCGTCTTTCGAGAATCTTAAAAGTTAAGGTTTTAAATTAAGTTGAATCGTGTTAATTTTCCAACAGTTTCTAGCAATGACGTGGGTATGTCTAAATAGAAAGTTTTTCTGGTTATGATCAAACAGACGTAACTTTTGATTTAAATTTTATTTTTTTTATTCTTGAATGTTTTCGTGGCCTGATTTTTGGGTTCAAAAGCAAATTAATTGGACTTGCCTAACTGATATCATTTTAGATTTTTAGATTTGGAAAACGTCCTTTAACGCCCTAACTGACCTTTTTTACTTTTTTTAGTGAGATTTTAAGTGTTTTAGAGATTTTTTTTTTATATAAATAATTTCTTTCCATCTTTTCTTATTTCTTTATAAACAATTATTTAAGAATAATAGAGAATCAAATTTCTTTATTTACATTTATTGCATAAGGCAATAAGAGGAGAAAAGAAAAGATGGCCAAAAATATTCTCTATATACATATATTTTCTTTCGTTGTATCCATTGGAATTTTTCCGTAATCATATTTGTCCGAACTCAAGTAGTTATTCAATATTTTTATTTTATAATTCAAATCGTAACTATGGATACATGCTCTTAATGTATGTGCCTATAATATAAAAGATCAAAGTATTAAGCATAATGCTAGAAATAAAAATTATGCAATTTCAATTTTATAACTCAATTCTTTACGCTCCAAAACTTGGAAAATTACAATTTACTATATGTCTCTATGATCTATTGACACATTAGGCATCTAAATTCAACCTAGTAACATTTCTTCATAAATGTCAATCATCCAATCTATAGTATCTCTACAAAAACACATGGATGTTTATAACATCCTTAATCCACCAACCATTTAGAAGGATTAACTTCCAACTTCATTTTCATTCAAAGAGAATAAGTTCAACGTAATACAATAGCATTTGTCTCAATAAACTAAAGTAATAAAACTTAACATCTCATGACCACCAAACTTGATAAACAGCACACTACTAATGATATTGACTAGAGAAGTCTTAAGTGACTTCTCATGACTCAAGTAACAATGTGAAAATAAAAACAAAGTGTGACAACTCTTTTCAATAATTCTCATAACCTTACTCAAATTACATAGATCCATTTCTATTGTCGAAGTAATAATTAAAAAAGTCTGTAACATCGCCATAATTGTAATTATACTTATTATAAAGGTCATCATAGTCCCCAAAACTTGTGCCTGTATCTAAAAACAAGAATCTCTAAGGGAGTGAGCAAAAACCTAATACATGGTACAATCACATACGCATGGACACACAATAAATGCATAAGTACATACATCAATTGATTCAAATAACTATATGCAACAATTACAATTTATTATCTTTTATTAAATCCATCGAGCAATACAGTTCTAGTGTTTTAGAACTTAGAGTAACTCATAACGCTAGCACATAATATATATATATATATATAATATATATTATATGTGTGTATATTGGTATTAGGTCTTTCCTAATGCCTTAGGAACTAAGAAACACCTAATCTACCCGAATCATTTCAAAGTGAAACTTTAATTAGGACAACATTGTACTAAGATCATTAGGGTGCCACCTTAAGGTCCGATTCTCCTAATCTTTTAGGCTTAGCTAAGTACATACAGCACGAATTATTCAAGCTAAGTATTTATTGGGTTCATTAACAATGACTAGTCCTACACACCTAAGTAGCATACAAACCTCATACCTGATTGAAGTGTTTGCACATAATCTAGATTAAGCATCTCATAACCTGTTTATATAAGAATAATACACTTACTTAATTTTTAAGTCCATCTAACACCATCTTTTAACTCAAAAACTAAACACTCTCTCACTTGCAACTTGTTACTTTAAAGTCCTAGGATTGCCAAGAGAATAAGTTGATATGTTAGATGTTTTAGGAGAAGATTCATGTTTGGAAAAGCTTAGGAAAAGGTTTAGGATAGGAAGACATACTCAAAAAACATCGAAAAAGGTTGAAAAGGAGTAATCTACCCTTGGTGTCCGGACATTAGGCTATAATTTGGAATTTTTCCATATTAAAGCAACGTTTTAACCCCTAAAATTCAACCCTCTTTCGCCATTTTCAAAAATCACCACTCCCAATTCGATTATCCAATAACTACACATCTCTACAACAATCTAAACAACCCATAAACTTTCAATCACATCTAAAACACGGATCAAACCTTTGTAATTCACATTAACAAATCGTAAAAACAAGGGCAAATAGTCTAACAACAAATCTTACCTTTAGAGATCCGTTAATAGCACTACTATCATCGAAAACACACTGTAGGACATGTATAGGACCACCTTAGACTTGTTTTTCATAATACCCTACAAATCAAAATGAAATTCTTATTGGATTTTGATCAAAAACTTAAAAGAGAACATCATAAAAATCTTACCTCAAAGTTTTTTACCGTTAACTTAACCACACCACCAAAGATCCGATGTAGGACTCCCAAATAACTTCTCCAAATTCATTTTAGGAGCTACCCTTTGAGGAAAAATGAGTTCTTTAATGAAATTTATTAGAAACCTTAAAGAAGGAAGCTATTTCATCACTTACCTTGACCTCTTTACCTTGATCTCGTTAAATCATGCTATTTGCCCTTGATTGCTTTAAGAACAAATGGGAAACCTTAGGCAAAGTGCGCAGTACACAAGTGAATTGCAAAAATGATTTTCCAAACCTTAAGTGGCCCTTTTTAAACCTAGGGTTGTAGAACTTTCTCCATACCCAAAAAGCCCCCACTTAAAACTTATAATACCACTTAGGCTTTTTTACATAAAATACTTTATTTTATTTATTTTCTTTTTTTTATACTTTATATTTTTCCCTTTTTTGGGTTTTATAAGAATTCAATCTCCTTACTGAGTGGAGAAGGTAATATATAGGAAAATAATAATTGATAAAGTGAAAAATTTTATTAGTTAATGAATTAAATATAAATTATTTGTGTAATGATGCACTAAAATAAAATAAAATAAAAAACTATTTGTGTGATATTTGATATACTTTTAATTATGAGGTCAATTGTAGAAATTTGCTAGTAGAAAGTTAATTTTTGAAAGGTAAGATAAAAAAAGGATTTTCTACACTTTAATATTATAAGTTAGTTAGTTTTTCTAATGGCTATCATGAGATAATTGTAAAGAAATATATAAGGCACGTGGCATTCTCACACAATTTGTAAATATCAATAGAATTTTAATATATATAGTGTGTATAAAACACAAATAGTAATTATTTTCGAAAAAAGATTTATTTGGTATTCTATACCATGTGGTATTCACACATGATGTATAAATATTTACAAAATTTTAATATACACAATACATATAAAACACAGATAATAATTATTTTGGAAATTACTCATTCTACTATTATATGTATGAAAAATATATATAAATATATATATATATAAGCTACAAATATATACATATAAAGTATAATATTCATTAAATCTTTTTTCTTCATTTTATATGTTTTGGGATTGTTTTTTATACAAGTAGAAAGAACTCGCCATATACATTCGTAAGGGAGTCTGCTTAGCTACTGGCAAGCATGAAAAGGAAAAATAAATAAATAAATGAAACGGTGATGGTGGCAAAAGGTCAAGCGGCCAGGCAGCTGTTTCGTTTTAGATAATCCTTTAATTTTATGAGAGCTTTCTCGTGATTACTTTTCGTTGGCGGAAGGTACACCCGAACCGGTATTAATTAACCGGAATGATTGAGACCCTTCAACCGCCTGTGAGCCACACGGCCCACTCCATTGTCCAGTTTATTTATGCATGAATCAACCCGCCGAAAAGGGGAGGAAAAGAAATAACTATAATAAGAAACTTATTGATATTGGCCATTTTATATTTCGTTCAAGCTCCAGCTGTTAGAATAGATTATAGGATTATTTTTAGGCGTGAACCTGTTTAGTTCAGTGAGCTCATGAGCTTACTTAATCTCAACTGGATCTTTAAAATACATATCTAATATTATAAAATTCAAGTTAAGTACACAAATTTAGTATATATTAAATTAAAAAGAATATAACTTCTTCAATACTCGAGTTTAAATAAATTTAATTAAGTTAAGTTAAGTTTGTTAAGTAGAATTTCCAATCAAGTATGAATCCAAAAATTTACTTATCGAATTTGAATTGAATACTATTCCTCAATGTGGTTCATCTATACTTATTATATATTATGAGATAATCTTAGTTTAGAAAGCTTGGCCATAATTTGATGAGGATATTCGCTAATAAAAGTCTACATTTCATAATTGTAGCTTTACAAACGCCCAGGGGTAAATCCTTAATCATTTGAAAAGTTTCCTCTCAATGTTGTTTTATCATCCAAAAGCACCAAACTTATTAACATTTTGCACAATCAATTCTTTTCGGCGCAGGCCTCAATCCTACTTGAGGGAAAATATTGAATATGGACATGTTGAGATGGATCAAAACATTCCCACAGCAATATATATGAAAAGGATAGAAAGAAAAATCAGATGTTATTTTATAACTCCGTATAATTCCTTTATCTTTCTACACACATATATATATATATATCACTAGGATTACTTGAATTCAAGGAATAGTATATTTATGTTTTACAGTTTGGTGACATGAATATTAGATATAAATCCCTCTCTCCTCCAAATCATATGTGTAATAAAGTTAGCGAAAAATAAAAGGATTAGTATATCTAACAATTTTCCCGAGATGAGAGACAATTATATACGAAATTACATGTAACAGTCATTATAATTGACAAAATGGTTATTAAGATTAGATTTTTTAAAAGGTGATCTAATATGATGAGAGGATTCACACAAACACACACTAAAATCTTGTATCCAAAGTACTAAAAAACCTCAATTGCAACAAACTATATCGAGGTGCAATTGTCTTTCTTGGCAGAAGCACCAACTTATTAAACGGTGGTTTGCGAGAACCCAAAGAGCATCATAATGAAGTAACTAATGAGTTTATGAACTTTTAACAACTGTATCATTGATGCTTCTAACATTTGAAGAGTTCCAACTCGAGAGAAATAATTTCGATTGATAGTTTGGAAATTAAACTTGGAACGATTCAACATTCAATTTTTCAAAATGGAAACTATACTAAGCCCTGCTAAGCTTCCTTCCAAAAGTTTTCATCCGAATGGAAAATATACAAATCCCTCCTTAGCATGCGTGCGACCTCATCTTACGCTAGTTATATTAGACTATCACTTTTGTGATTAAGTAGAAAGAAAACCCTAGCATTGCACTCTCTTTAGTTGCAATGAGAGAGCAACTAAGGTGAAATTTCTCTCTCTCCTATTCTATGGTTTAGTTTATCAATACAAGCGCTATGAGGTTCAATGTGTCGATTTTTCGTAGGATATAGGAGATCTATGGATAGAGTGAAACTCAGGGCTAAGAAAATTCTAAAAGAATCACCGCAATTCTTCAAATTGATAAGTGGTTTACCCCTTTTATTTATTTTTTGAAGAACAAAGCCCTGGTCGATGTGTTTTGACAAGGGTATCAAAGGATTAGTGTAAGTGGTCGTCTAGGTTGCAACAATCTTATGTGATGGTTTGATTTCATTTAGACCAAGGTAAAGATCAAATTCCCCATATTGTATTTTGGGTTACTGAGAAATTATGGAATTAGGGTATGCATAGTGTATTGAATCTTATAGTAAATGATTTGGATTTAAGTTTAGATCTTTAAGATCTATGCGAAATCTATGATGTAATTAGAATAGAGATTAAATCATTTTATGTATTTAAATTACATGTGGAAATAAGGTCCAATTTTTAAAAGTTAATAAAGGTTGAATCAAACTAATTTTTAAGTCTATGGATCCTTGATTCGGATGTTATAAGAATTGGAATATACGTAATTCCAAATGTTAATACCTTAATGGAGTTAATTTGTTTTGAAGTTCAAAGGATTTAAAAATTAGTTTTCAAATTCTTATCATTAGTATTTTATGAAATCAAAGAAGCATATTTCTTGATCACCAGTTAATACCTTAATCCAGTATTCTTTTAGGTTTTTGAGACTTTTTCTTTCTTTCTTTTTCTTCCTTTCAAGTTCACAATTGTAGGTGGCTATTTGCTGCTTAGATTAATTGACACCATAATTGTAGGTTGTGATTTTAATTCTTATTTAAGTATCGATATGTAATGTATGTTATCGTAATTCATTTTAATCATTAGTTACAATTGCTTAAAGTTAAGATATGCGGATTTTGCTTCATGCTTGTTAGGCTTTAGTAATAGAATGAACTTAATAAAAGTGGAGCCATAAATTCGATACTGTTTATGTTTGGCTTGATGTTAGAAAGACCTCAAAAGGCTAGTGATTTGGATAAACTACCTAGTAATCAATAAGATAAGACTACTGCAAATGTAGGTATCTAGTCACGATGATTACATGTGGGCAACGTGTGTCTTGCTCTATATGTGGTCTCAAAGGAGTAATGTCGAATGACATGTAGGCGATGATTATAAGAGAAAGAGGTAATGAAGAAGAGTAGGCAATCTCAAATGATTCAAATGCACGTAAACAAGTAGAGGAGCTTAATAGTTGGAAATCCCACTATTCTTGAGTAGCAATGTTGTGTTGTTTGCTTTAAATTCTTCCTTACCTAAATAAAGAGGAGCTTTAGGTGCTTATAAAGTATAGCTATCAATATTGTTTGTTGGATCTCGCTGAAAGTTGGCCACCAAGATGAAACCCCCCTTAAAGAACTCTTGAATGGGCTCCTTTTGATTCTAAGTCCACGAAAGACCTTTTTCTTAAATGCATGAGCCTTCTTGAGAGAGATTGATAAGGAATGAGCCAGTCCAATGGTCCCTGCACTAAGTTCATGACTTGATTCCTCAAGCCTTGCTACTTTGATCTGAGGAGGCAAACTTAGATTATAGGCTCAAAGCCTAATAATAAGTTCGCTCCTATGTAACGATCCATTGAAGAGTATCATATTGAAATAACCTAGTAATTGAACGTTGATGCTTTCATCGGGTTATTGATCTTGTTGGTATGGTGAACTAAATTAATATGTTAGGAAGAAGTTGCAAGCTTGTCAGTTTGGTATTATGGGATGTCTTTGTAAACGTTTGAAGTGAATTGACATGTTAATAGTTGATCCACAGTTGCCTTGAGAGGACACAACTAGTGTTTCAATTTTGGTGTTGGTATATAGTATGTATGTGTATATTCATATATATAAATATGCTAATGTCATGAGTTACATTGGGCTTGCAAATGTCTAAATCTTCTTGTGTGTACTAATTAATTTAAAGATAAAGAAATTGTTGTTTGTTGCATTAGAAGAGGTTGCTTATGTGTGTGACATTTGTTGCATGGCATACGTGTCTTCGTATAATTATGCACAAAGCATTCGCTTATTGTGGAAAATTTCTTTTTCTAGGAACAACAGATAAATGATTCTCATATTTTAACTATGGACATGGATGGGAATCAACATAGTATATCAAAGGAACTTAATAACGTTAGGTAGTTGTAGTTTCGTTTTCTAATCATTTAAAGTTTTAGAGTTGTAAAATATCAAAATAGAAGATATCATGTGAATAATTGCAGCTATTGATAATTCAATATATTGTGGAGCATTAGTTATTCTGGACTTTAGCATACTCATGCTGCGATATTGGTATGAGATAAATTATTTACTTCCTTCGACTTAGGGACATGACATTATTTTAAGTTAAATAATGTTTTTCAAAAATAACCAAATGTTAACAAAAAAAAAAAAAAAAAAGGAATAAGAAGAAAAACTACGAATAGATAGAGAAGTATATGCATCCACTGTTGCCATGTTGGGTAAATAGGACCTACCAGAGAACTAAGAGATGATGATAGTAGTAACAATTATGTATTTCTCCCAATATTTCCCCAATCTATCTCTCTCCCTCTTGAGATAATTTTGGAATCCTTCAAAAATATATAGTAATGTTTTAAAGGAAAAAGTACACTATCAGTCCTCAAGGTTGATCATTTTTTTTATTAATGTAATCAATAATATTTTCTTTTTTTTTTTTATTCATACCTTCAATATTTTTCAACTTTTACAAATTAAGACTTTTGTTAACATCCTTATTTTTTCGTCCATAAATAGTACGTAGCGATGCTTGACTCATCCTAATAAATAATATAATTAAATTTAGATCAACTAAAATATTAAAAAATTAAAAGAAAATGGAAAACCCTGAAAATTACTTTAACAAATGGAATTCACTTACCCAAGGTGAAAAGGTAGTTGATGAACACTTAACGGGTTTGGACCACTTGTGAGTAGCTAATCACACCACTATGGGTAGGTTGAATAACCTACTAGTTTTTTGCTAGTAAATCTAACCGCCCTTTGCTTTAGGGTAGCTATATTCTTTTTTCTTTAAAAAGAAAAAGGCTTTACTCTTTTACATTTTTTCAATATTTTAAATATTTTTATTATGTTTGTTAACATACATTTAATTATATTATTTATTTATATTAATGGTGTGGATAAATTAGGTATGCTACGTGACATTTGTGGATGGAAAGTTAACAATGTAATAAATATTCTACTTCGTAGACTTTGTAAAATGTTGAAGACTCGATTAAGTTAAATAAAATGTTGAAGATTGAAAAAAGAAAAACGAGTAAACATTGAGTAAAAGTGTATTTTTTTTCATCTTATGAACAATTAAAAAAACGAAACTTACGATTATAAAATTTATTTAGAGAAATTAAAGGAGATGCCATAGGGTTTAGAGAAATAGGATAAGGAGAAATTATTTTATGGAACATGTATCTATTATTTTTTGATAAATAACTACCATATAAAGAAACGTTACAACTTTTCAAACAATCTTACAAGCAGTGTTGTCAGATCTGAATTAATCTACCCGGTTGAATTTAGTCCGACATGATTTCTTTATAAAACCAGTCTGAATTACTCCTTTGACCCTCATTGACAGTGATCTTAATTTGATTTAGTTGACCTACCAGTTTCAAGTGCCTTTTAGGGGTAATATCATCAACTAGATCTTGGTTAGTGGAAGGGTTAATAATTATTGTGTATATGTACATATAAACGCAAACATAATAAGATTGACCTCTAAATTCTATAAATAGAACGCTCCTCCTCTCATTTGGTTTATTAAGAATATAAACACTAAAGCTTCGTTGAAATTACTTCCAAAAAGATCAAATAGACATAAGGCTTTCGAGGAAATTTATCTGATTAAAGCTAAACTTTATGAGTAGGTTTGAATAGTTAGTTTAAGTGACATAAAATTGACTAAAAAAATTGGAAACTTGAAACAACATTAATCAACATTAATCACCAAGTAAAAGAAGAATAGAAAATCTATCTTCTTTGGTTGTTTGAGTTGATTAGGGAGGCTTTTTCATGATAAACCTTGAATCAAAATTGATAACAAAATACATGTGGAAATGACAAAAGGTATTTTGTTATTGCTCATCAAATTACCTAATTTCCAGAACATAAAAGATATTTACCAATAACTATACATATATTACAACCAAAAAGGGTCTACAAATTCTCTTACCAATCCTCCCCTATAAGGCAACTATATTATATAATTTAAAAACTCTCAATTTCTAATTCTTAAGGATAAAGGTAATTTTTATTATTTTATAAATAAATACGGATTATATTATAATATTTTTATTAATCCTAGTTCGATCTAGATTTAACCCTAGTTAACTCTCTTAACCTTAACCCTTTTCATGCCTAAGTTAATCTTTTAGTTTGAACTTGACAACATTGCTTACAAGCATGGATAGATCCGAAGGGTGGTTGAAAGGGGCCCAAACCTCCCCCCTTAAAAGACCCGAAAAAAAATTAATTAGTACAATTTATCAAAAAAGAAAAAAAGTATTATATATATTTTTTAAATAATAAAATTTATTATAATAACAGACATTAAGTGTTTTATTTTACAAACTAAGGTGATGGGTTCAATTCCCATTAGATCTATTTTATCTTTTCAAGTTGCATTTATTGTATATTCCTTAATAATGTTTTTCATTCTCTTTTACTTTCTTCATAATTAATAATAAAATTAAATTTTTCTCATAAAAAAATAATTATTAATTAAATAAATTCTCTTTGGTAGTTATTTATCTTTATATAACTATACAAGAAGTAATAATTATATAATTAATGCTACAAAATTTTTAGTCATACTACATAAAATATTCATATATAATAGCAGTGATATTATTTGATATATTACTAATTTCTTTTAAGAATTAATATTATCAAAATTAATTGCTATAATTAATAATTGATTCTTCGATTATTTACATTGAAAATGAAACTTTTTTCTCATAGAATTACCAATTAAACATTCTTGCAAAGTAATCATTTAAAAGTTATATAATACTAGTCTTTATATTTTTATTGCATCATTATTTTTATCCTATTATAAGTTTTTAAATATATCTTTGTGTTATATAATTTTACGGATAATAAAATTTACACAAGCTTATATATTCCATTCTCTAAATGATCGACAATTTAGTTTCAATCAATTTATATACTCCGTGAAAGGTCAAAAATTTATTTGCTTAATCTTTTTTGAAGTACATTGACATCTATAATTATTTCATAACTAAGTTTAAAATTTTTTCATTTAGAAAATATCGCACGTACATCTGTTAATGAAATTGTTACATATGCACTACAATAACAAGTAAATTTTTTAAATAAAATTATAATATTGTTTGAAATAAGGTAGATTTGATCCTAGCAATATGTCCTTGTTTATAAGGGATTTATTTAATCATATACCAAATCCTTACACCAGCAACATGATCCAACATTTGCTAGTACGTATGTATATATATTGTACGTGTATTATATATGTATATATTTCTTTTGATTGCGAACTCATCCAAGAGTAAAATGGCCCTTGAATTGATTTATTTAATTTACCATTAACCAATAATAAAAGGTCCCTTCTCGTTATGATTACTTTCTTAAACGCTATTCAATTACTCCACTTCCAATAGGAAAAAGGAAAATTTGTTGGTTGCCAGCCATTCACACTCATGTATAGCACAGTGTGCACATGGAGCATTACATCTCATACAAAGATAAGCATAAGCCGCGCCAACAAAAATTATCTTGCAAGTTGCAGCTACCTATATATGTATAATCACGTATGTATGTATATCCACAATTAAAATATAAAGACGTATATAAATCCCTTATGTGCTTAGTTGTCACTGGGTCAAGCCACAAGGAGATTTCCCTCTGTTGTTAGCAAAGAATCCATAAAATTAAAAATTACAATAATTTCTTGTATCCTAGCATTCTCCTAACATCCTTTTATACATATGAATCACAGAACATGAACTACTTTTCAATATAATATCGACAAATACCCTTAATAAGTAACAATAT
The DNA here is from genome assembly GCA_024138015.1 of Lumnitzera littorea. Classification (NCBI taxonomy): domain Eukaryota; kingdom Viridiplantae; phylum Streptophyta; class Magnoliopsida; order Myrtales; family Combretaceae; genus Lumnitzera; species Lumnitzera littorea. The sequence goes on along the minus strand of JAMXBB010000001.1, from coordinate 92,887,557 downwards.
TAATTAGAGGATTCATTTTTTAACGGCTTGGTGCATCTGCCCCTTTTAAAATATATATTTAGTATCACCTAAGATGATACATATGAAAAGTAAGACATATAGTTTTGACGAAAATAACATTTAGAACACTGGTGTCGCAGTTTATAATGGGAAAGTCTTAATGGATATCTTTAATGCGCTGGTTAAAAATGTCAAGTAAGAAATTATTACATATGCTTGTGGCTTTGTGCACTTACTTTTTTCTGTTCAGTATGAGATCTTAAGAGTAAGAAATAAAAAAACTTTTGTTGTTTTAAAGCCTTCAACAAGTACGTATTCATTAAAAAAGGCAAAAAAAAAAAAAAGTACGTATTCATTAATACCACCCTTTGTAGTATATAATAGGTCTTATTAATAGGTATATGTAGATATTTCTTAAGAGGCTAAAAGGATCTTTTAACTCTTCTTAACATTGATTACTTGCATTTTTATCATTTATCATTTCGCAAACCTGTATTTTGTTTTGACCACTTTAAGTACTTGTGTGTTTATTTCAATTTGTGACCGTTAATTAGAGGGCATATGTCAAGTTGGTGCAATATAATTAATTTAAGAAAATAATTGTATTAGATATATTTAATAAAGTATTATGATAAAAATAACAAAAATTACGAAAAGAACCGGAATGACATAAACTAGAAAAAACCAAAATAAAGGACTTAGCCAATCCCTTTACCGATTTAAGCTTGATTTATAAACAAGTTAAATTCGATTTCAAATTAACATTTATTTATTGGAATGAGCTAAATTTAAATTTAAAATAAAATATGTTTATTTAAATGAGTTAAATTCGAGCTTCTATTTAAACTCATAAATGGTTAACTTATTTATATTTTCAATGAGTTGGCTTCTATACATGTTTGTAAGCTTTATATATTATGATATGATATAATATTATGTATATAATTAATATATAATATATATTATAAATAAAATATTTAATATTTGGGCTCATAAGTTTGGGTTCATTTAGGATGGATAATATAAATGAGCTTGAAATTGTGTATGAGGTTTCGAGGTACACCAGTGCAAGGATTTCGATTGTTTAACAATTTCAATGACACAATAAAACTTTAATTTTATTTTATGATATTTTCATGTAATTGGAATATACACATAAGCTATGGGCCTATGCTTAACTTATGATGTAAGTGCTTAATTTTAATAGTCTCGGGTGTTCGTGCAATCTTGAATCATAACATATATAAGAAAAGTAGTGTATGTATAGTTTTGATTAATATAGCTTTTCCTATTATTGTAATTCATAACAGAAATATGTTATTCGGCATCGTATAGGTCAAGTAAAAAAACTTTTCACCTTTCTTTGCACTTATTTTTTTCGATAGATATGTTGCAAATCTTAAAAATAAATATGAAAGTTTCGCTTTGGATTTTTAACAAGCATCATTACTTAGCATCCATAACAAGATGCTTCAAAATATTTTTAAAATAACTTTAAAAAAATAATTATTTTTAATATTGATTACATGTTTTATAAAATAAAAACAACAAAAAAAAATTATTTAAAATCGTAATAAATATGTTAAGACTATTATAACATAACAATAAAAAATAAGATAAACCTAATTTGAATCTCCTTAAAAAATTATAATGATAATAGTTAGAAAAAGAAATCTTCATAAATATGTCCAAGGCATCATTATTACAGATTCCAAAATATACAGCCCATTTTAGTGAGCAATTTCTGTCTAGTTTAAATTTATAATCCCCGTTGATGATTGGTGTTGATATTTTAAATAAATAATCATAGGGGGCGATCTTGTACTGACAAACATAACTCCAACCTTGTCACCCAACCGCCCCTTATTTCTATTTCTCTCTCTACCTAAACTTTGCATAAAAAAAATTCCAGCTGTTCCGGTTCCGGGGTGCCTACAAACTACATATATCCTATGTAGACGTGTTCTTTGCACATATAAAAAGCTATGGTAGAAAAGAGCAAGGAGAGGAAGACTAGGAGATTAGTAAGACTAACAAAAGGAAAAACCGAAAAAACCAACGATTAGGATAAAAAAAAAAAAAAGAAAATGTATGCCCTGATCTTGCGCTGTTTCTCTCTTACAAGAGCGTCCAAAGAGGGCAAACCGTATTTTCTTTATTTTCATCACCATCTTCTTCTTCTTGCTACCTTATTATTCCATCTCGTATTCGTCATTGAAGCTGGGAAATTCAACGTCGACACCATCTCCTTCGATCAAGGCTATAAACCGCTATTCGGCGATGGCAACGTCGTTCGCCACGCTGATGGCCAGGGCGTCAATCTCCTCCTTGATCGGTACACCGGTACGTATAATTATACGTAGTTTTTTTCCTTTCCTTTTTTTTTTTTTAAAAAAAAAAGAGATTAATTACTTAGGAACGTTTGACATGTTACATGCATATTTTATGTATATAGCTAACAATTTATTTGTGTTAATTTGGAAAAATGAAAATTACTGTTTAGGTGCTGGATTCATATCGTCCGATATGTATGATCATGGATTCTTCAGCGCCAAGATTAGATTACCGGCGGATTACTCCGCCGGCATAGTCATCGCCTTCTATGTAAGTTCAGACAACTTGTTTCCCCTTTTTTATGAGGAAAATTTTTTTTTAATGGTTTCGGTTGAATAAATCTTTCATGATAGAAACTTTTCATGGGCACATCTTGTTTTTCCATTTTGATGAACGACATGGAATTTTTTCATACTATTTTGTTGCATATTTGCATGTAAATTTTGGGTTTTTCCAATCCGATGAATGATTGGCGTAAATTATTACGATTTAGAAATAAAGAAAAAATAGGTACTTTTATAAATAAACAGTATGTAGTTATGCCTAAGAGTTTCTCAATAAAATACTTATACTTATTATGTTGTTTATTTAAAAAACAAAAAATTGCAGACGTCAAACGGCGATGTATTCGAGAAGACACACGACGAATTGGACATAGAATTCCTAGGAAACATTAGAGCAAGGAAATGGAGGTTCCAGACAAATTTGTATGGTAATGGAAGCACAAGCAGAGGAAGAGAAGAGAGATATACTTTATGGTTCGATCCCACCAGGGAATTTCACCGATACAGCATCCTCTGGACTGCTAATCGCATCATGTGAGTGCTACCATTTCTTTCTCTCTTTTATAATTTCTAACCGATGTTGACCCGCAATACATACGACAGTATAATAAAATTTATACTTAGGCTACTACACAACGCGAGCGAGTAACCTTATTATATAAGGTTTTTTTTTTACTCGATTAAATACGAAGATTTCAAGCACAAATTTTTTAGAATCTAGTTTCACATGATAGAATATAAGTATGAGATATTCCTAATATATATGTATAGGTTTTAAATATTTTATATCCATTTTATCTATCCTAGTTAATTTATAGACTTTATATAAAATGACAAAAATAAATAAATTATTAACTATTTATATATTTTATATGATTGTGCACGTAGTATTCAAATTTGGTTTTAGAATTAAGACTAGCCAGTGAACCTATTTGTTACGGCATCTTACGCTGGAAGGAAAAAGCTTGGAATTGCGTGTGGGATGCTTCTTCACGATAGGTGTTGAGAATGGACACGCCCTATTGCTTTTATTGTATGGTTCCATCTTACGACAGCAGTTAATAATCCTTTTTCTAATCACACGCTTTGTTTTCCAATCTATTAATATAACACGGATTTTACTCAGTCCTCACACGCATTATTCTTCCAACATGAAAAGTATTATTCAAGACCCAAATTGACTAAAACCCTAATTTTATGAGTATTTTGTTGTCGAATCACTTATAAAAAGTCTAAATATGACTTTTTAAAGATTCCATAATATAAACATACAATTTCTAAGATAAGGAATTAAACACATGAGAAATAAATATAAAGAGATGAATTTATAATTTATCCAATATATATTTTATGTTTTACATAATTAGTTATACGTTTCATAAAAATATATATATAATTGTAGAAGGATAAAATATTGTTTGTTTAATATCTTAATAAACATTCTTAAAGATATCCCTTAATATATTTCATTTGATTAGTGACTATAACGTAATAAGATGAAAGCCAAAACTTTGGACCAATTACTAATGTGAGCTCAACAACATAAATGCATTACGCTAGAAGCCCACGTTCATCACATAGGTCTAACAACATAGTTTGGGAAAAAGCTAATTGATTAAAGTAGCTCATTAGTCATAGGTTGTACTGTTTCATTTGGAAAGGAATCCTTTAAAGTTATTTTTTTCTAAAATTGTTTAAAGTTACAAATTAATGGTGATTATTATCTTAATTTTTAAAATATTAAATGACATCATCATGACATCATATTTTTTTCAAATATCAAGATAACAACAATCATTAATTATTAATTTTAGGAAAAGAGTAACTTTAAAGTATCCAATTCCATTTCATCTATACTATTAGCTATTTATAGCTTGGCTATAATTGCGCCTTACTTTGCATATACACCTGTTTCCTGCTATCACCTTTCATGCTATTCTTTGAAACGCACGAGTGGCACAAAAAGCTAAAACCCTATGGCCATTCGGCCATTCTCATATCATAGCCAAAAATTTTGTTTTTCCAAAGTCATTCCCTCTTCTATACATACATATTAAAATATCTAATAATTTGAAATAATTGCTTTATTATATATTATACCATATATTAAGATCATTATAATAGAATAATATAAATACGTATTTTTCAATGGAATGGATAAGTTTCAATCTTATAATATTTATAATTGTAGATCGAAGAAATGTATCGCACTATATTTATTTATTTATTTTATTTTAACCATCTTTTTAAGACTTTCATCGAAAAGAGAATTTCTAATATCTAATTTATCCTTCCTCTCAACAGATTTTTTGTGGATGAAGTGCCCATAAGAGAGATAGTCCGCAATGAGGCAATGGGCGGTGACTTCCCAGCAAAGCCCATGTCATTATACGCCACCATATGGGACGGTTCTGATTGGGCTACCGGTGGTGGCAGGTACAAAGTCAACTATAAATACGCACCCTTTGTAGCCGAATTCAAAGACTTGGTTTTAGAAGGTTGCCCCGTGGACCCCATAGAACAAGTCTCATCCCAAGATTGCAGTGATGACTTAAACACCCTACTCTTCGTAAAGGGTGTCGCCACCATCTCACCTGCACAACGCGCCACTATGAAGCGGTTCAGGGAAAGATATATGTATTATTCCTATTGTTACGACACTTTAAGATATGCCGTGGCTCCGCCAGAGTGCGTGATCCTCCCATCGGAGAAAGAGAGGTTTAAGGATACCGGTAGGCTTAAGTTTGGTGGTAGCCATAAACGCCGCCGACGGAGACAACACCAGTTTAGGGTGAGACGATTTTCCAATGATGATGATGAACTTGAGAATTGAGATGTGATAGGGGCAATGCCATCTTTTCTTTTCTTTTCTTTTTTATTTATATGTGTAAATTGCAAAATTTTTTGTATCTGAGTGTGGGTATTGAATGTTTTGAATATTATTATAGGAGATGTACAGATTGAATAAAAATAATTAAGTTGGAGTTATCGAGTTTTCTTTTATTTTTATGCGTTTATTTTTATAAGCTTTATATTTGATTGGAAATGCAGTCAGAAATTCAATATGCTCCGTTACAATTGAAAATTATTGTGTTCGTATGATATCGATAACGAGCAAAAAGTGTTCCGTCTGCAAATACATTTTCCAGCCATTCAATCATATATTGTCACCATAAAAGAAAAAGATAAAAAAAAAAAAAAAGTGGAGATATAAATAAAAATATTGTGGAGAATAGAAAATTTTAATTTATATTATAAAGATCTTGATAAGTTATCAAGTATTCGAGACTTTATAATAATTATAATCATTATGGAGTAATTGTTACTTATTAGTTTTTTTTTTTCTCTATACATACATACATATGCATTTAGGTCTACTTATCTATTTTTCGCGTATATAGGTGTTAGATTGGTAATGAAATTTTAAAAACGTACTATAGATGATGGTATACACGAATATGGAATAGAAAAATAATAAGATGTGGGGTTCTCTTGATTATCGTATAGATGTAACCTATTCCGTATTTGCCAGCTAATAAGTTATTATAATACTTCAAATTAAATATGTGGGTGGAGTGGGAGGGGACATGCTATATTCTTTTGTCCATCGGACTAAGGAGAGACATTCTAGACATAAGAATATTGTAAATGGGCCCAAGTTAATTAATTGGCTGTTCTCAAGTCAAATGAGGATTTGTACATTGTCTAATGTTAAATTATAGATCTACTTATTATTATTGCAAGGCGCCTTTTTTTCTTTTTTCCATTGGCATGCTATTTTAATTTTTCCAATTATATTACATATTACATAAAGGAGGAAAGATAAATCATACGTTATCATTTCTTTTTTCATTTTTTTAATGATAAAACGGTTACTTATATTATAATCAACTGCCTTCAAACACATGAATGAACCATCATATCAAATCTATACACTAGATAAGAGTAGCTTATATTATATCAATAGCTCCAAGAAAATTTTATAGTGAGATTTGAATAAAAAAATCTTATGCAAATTATCATGAGTATATTTTAAATCATTAACCACTAAATTAACCTCTTTAGGATGATCATACATTATCATTTCTGGTGATCGCATAAATAGCCTTCATAAAGGGGTCGGTTAATTATTAAGATCCTACTTCATTTTTTCTTTTATGTATTTTTCTTAAATTATATAATCAATATTCAAAAACATGATATCTTCTATTTTAAGCCTTTAATAAATACGTTAGGGTTATCCATTAACAAGACTTCGTATGCATGGATAGGTTTATATTAGTGATTAAGTAAGAATGCAACAAGAAACTTAACTTTATTTTATATGTAATTATTATACGTCATGTTCAATCAATGATTTTCACTTATTAACTATCATACTATGTAATGAAAGAGAAAGATGGAGTGTAGAACAAAACTTAGAGTTGCATCACCTTAAGTTTTAAAATATGCCCATGTCGTCTTTCATGGGCGGCTCATGATGATTAAAATCCTTCGTTGCTAGTCGTCCAAGCACATATAAAACCAAACCCAAGGGACGTATACGAAAGGACTAGCGTAATAAAAATATAATTGCATATTTTTTGTGTTTTTTTCCCAAGTACCACCATATTAAAAATATTTCCTTTTAGCCTTTCTGATTCATTGTTTTGATATGTAATCTTGACACTTATTTGAAACCGAGCGCTTGGATGATAAAGATATCTAAATAAATAAAAGGACAAACATATTTTATGTATATATATATTATTTATAAAATAGATAGAAATTAAATACAGATAAAATACATTTAATAAATTAACGGAATAAACAGACCTTGTTAACTTATTATTAGGTTAGTTTATCATAAGTAGACTGCTATAAAGTCCCTTATTTATTATTATTTTTTTTTTTTGGCCCACATGCTGTAAAGCCCTTTGTATTTCATCTGTTTTTTTTTTTCCCCTAATTAATTATTGAAAAAAGTTCATCTTCTTCGCCGAGATTGGGATTTCTTGAGTATGGTGAAGAGACTTGTCTATCTCTAAAGTTACATTCTTATTTCCATACCCATGCTGTGCGCTGTGTCAAAATTAGAAAAAGTATCATCTTATTATTTATAAAAAAAAAAAAAAAGGGAAAAATTAAGTCATAGTTAAATTTCTCAATGTTCAAAGTAGAAATGATACTCACACGTACTAAAGAGTAAAGCACGCCTTATATATTTGTGGATGAATCTATTTTAGAGTAACTGTAAATACACCACTTAAAGGATAGAGTAAGTATAGCCAGATTCCTATGGTTATCTCTTCTTACTTTTAAAGATATACATAAATAACTCCCGAATAATTTTTAAAATTCCAAAACCTTTATTAAAAGTACGAAAAATGGTGATAGTTTTAAGACTCTAATTTTAAATTAAGGCATATGTGTACATTTTTAAAGTTTGGGAGTATATTTGAAAATTTCACATTATATCATTTTGTTGCTTTCATCCTCCAGAACTGAGTAATGGGCTTACCTAAAACTTTAAACAATAGCTCTATCAAGTCTTCAGACCGAAAAGAAGTACCATATATAATCATTGGTCTCAAAATATCATTATGGTATACTTTCACAATCATGTTAATTAATATCATTTAGAATAAGACCTTGATAAGTTAATAGTAAAAACACTATTTTTTTAATAAAATGAATCAGATTCAATATTTTATTCTTTTAATAATTATAATATAAATACTGATTGATTAAAAATAAAAAGACAAAGAATTAATATCACTTGGCTAAGATAGCTAAGACCAATCTACATTGTATATGCCGAAAGTTCTAATCTAAATTGGTTGGCATTAGAAAATTTAAACTACCATGTCCCTGTCATTTCATTGGCGTATTAATTGCAGTAATAGCATTATTTTGAAGCTAACAGCTAATTATGATAATGATGGGACCAAATACTCCCATTAGATTGGCAACTGACAAAGTCCAAACCGTATTATTACACATATTTAACTTGGACAGCCTTTTAGATGATGACCTAGGGATAGCAGTCTACTTTCTAGGAAATCTAATCACGACCATATCAAGTTTCACTTAGATATTTACTTTGATTTCAATGGGACCACTAATTAATTGAGCTTGAATTCAAGTTGTAGTTTGTTAACTAACCTAAACTCGAATTTTAACTTATTAAACATAGCAATCTTACTAGTCTAATTATAAGTTCAAATCACATGTATCAAGATATCAATTTTGAGTTTGCTTCAAACTTCAATATAGATTTAATTCAAAGAAATATATACTTTACTAAATATTATGTCTATATGAGCTTGATAAGATCGAATTCAAGCTTTTCTAGGTAATATTTTAATTTAAGATGGATTTTTTATTTTTTAGCTAATAATATGAGATCGAGTTCAAAGTCAAGAATCCAAGTTAAATTAATGAACAAGAAATGTGTTCGACTTATTTTGATTCATCCGACCTCTTAGCTATTAGTATCACCATTTTCATGTTATTTGTTTTGTACATATCCCTCTCGTCAGCTCTTTACTTTTTTTTTTTTTTTTTTTTGTCTAAAAATTCGATGAGGTTACTACGCAGTGAGATTAGGCTTTGTCGTAAGGCCTGTTTGATTTATTCTCACGTTGTTTAGTCAATTTGAAGAAGAAATTAAGAAAATAAAGAAAAAAATTAATGCTTTTATTATGAAATAAGAAGAATTGAAAATTTGGAGTTACACTGTTGTATAATCATATCCTATATCATTCTCAAATTCTATGGAATAATTTTGGATTCATTCAAATCCAACGCTATAAAATTGACCAAACACGGCCATTAATGTAGAATAGGCCCTAGTAGGATTTAATGTACTCCTATTTTTCAATAAAAAAAATTGGTGAGATAATTTAGGAGTGGAAACAGAAAAGAAATATAATCTTGTGGCTCGAAATATTTTAAAATTTGATTCCTCAAATTTAAACATTATCATCATGTTTGGAACAATGGAATGGAAGGGGAAGAGGAGAAAAGTTGAGTGAATTAATTCCATTCCCTTATTTGTTTGACGAATGAATTGTAAGAAGGAGGGAAAATTGGTGGAATTTATTATCTTGACCTCACTAAATTTTAATTACTCCAAATATAGAGGGAATAAAGAAGGAAGGAAGAAAGGCTTGTAAAAATTATATAATTACATATTCAACCTTCACTTTTACCCACTAATAACATAATGTATTATATTTTATGGGCAAAAGAATAATTTTACACCTTATCTTATTTTATATTTACTAATCATTAACATTCCTTCCTTCATCGAAACATATTAGAAAGAATCAAATCCCCTATAATTCATTCCTTTTATTTTCATTCCTTCCACTTTTTTTTTTCCTCATTCCAAACACAGTGTATGATTCCAAGAAATGAAGAGTCCTGAAATTGTCAAGCATTTCTTTAATCCCTAGTATTACTATATTCTTCTAATTCTTCATAAAAAAAAATAATATTAGTGAAATACGTAAAATAAAATAAAATTAAAACCAAGGGCATCTTCATTGTAAATCAAAGTTTGCCTCTCTTTTGCCTTTAACACATAACCTTAAAAGGAACATCCTCAAAGCTCTCCTCTCTCTTCCCCGAGATATTATTGCCTTATCCTCTTCTACCCTTGTGAGCATGTCTTTCATTAGAAGAATGAATGTTGCACAATCTTAAATAATGAAGTTTAATGCTTTTTTAGTACAACTAATCTCTTTTACACTCATCAATTTATTTCAATGGATTCACTTGTTGTGAGGAAGGGGATTTGTCGGCATCATAGAGAAAAGGGACGTATAATCTCCAACAAGTAAAGATCTAGTGTCTATCGTACAAATAATTGTATTTTTTAGAGAAATTCTATATAAAAATACAATGAACTTGAAGTAGAAAAGAGTACTTATGATACTTTATGGTTAAGTGAAGTCCCACATGAATCATGGGAAGGATTAGTACTAATTTATGAAATCATGATAGCAAATATCATGTCAGAATAAGGTTATAACTTTTGATTCAAGTAGTTCAAATAGACCTATTGGTGTTTGTTGGCTTAATTGTTTACTACTTTTTACTTAAGGTACAAGGTTGTAACTTTAAATAGACCTATTAGTATTTGTTGGCTTAATTATCAAAACTAACCCTTACCAATAGGTTAACAATTTCAGTCTAGCTCTGGTTGAGAGAAGAGGTCGGATGAGGGTGGAGAGTATCATTTGGGTGGTGATTCCTAGTATGCTTCTAAGATGACTTTATGATACAGGCGACGATTGTCGATGAATACACAATTGAGGGTATCACATGAACAAATGGGTCCAAAACGCAAGATGGCTCGAAAGAACAAATTGGAGTCGAAGGTTGAGCAGGGTTCTCATGTACCAATGTAAGATATAACACATCAACACCTTACACGAACTCAAGTTGCATTTGTAACTTGATATGATGTACAAGTGTTACTAGAGGTCACTCGCAACTAGTCTACGCTTAAATGACTTAGATAAGAATAAGGAGAGCAAGTAGAACACTTAGCTCTAAAGGGAAAAATTCTATATTCAATATTCTTGATGATGATTTTGGCTGATACATATGCAAAGTATTTATATGCCTCAATTAGGGTAAGTCCTAAGATTTCTCTAATTACAAAATTAGATATCTACTTGAAATGGAAAATGATTATAGAGAAATGATAAATTGGAAGTAACAGAAAAAGAATATCCTTCGCTAGAACAATACCAAAGTTAGAGAAAGAGGATACATATTAGCTTCTCAATTTGGTGGTCCAAATAGGTGCTAGTTGCTGAGCAAAGCTGAGCTGGCTGGGTTAGCTATAGGTCGACAGCTCGACAAGTTAGGGATTGGGGACTACGTACTTTGAAAGTAAGGACTTGGCAACTAGGGCTTAGTAGGTCAGCTAGGCAATAGGTCAGCTTAAGCTCGGACACTTGTGAGCTTGGAAATAGGTGGGTTCAGTGCTCAACTTTGATTAGGATCGGTAGTGACAATGGGATCTTCCTCCATTTGAGAAACAGTAAGCAAGTTGGGGTAGCTTAAAAGATATATCAGGTCGGCTCGAAGGAACTAGTTTTCTTTTAAAGTGAGGTCCTTCTGGACAGCTCGGCGTATTAGGGAAACAAGTCCTCGAGCTTAAGATCTCATGTTTAGCCCTTGATTCCTATTATCCCCTTCGGGTTTTTTGAGATTTGGGATAAAATCTTCATTAAAATCAGGTAGCTCATCATTGGGGAAATATGGGTGAAGATCAACAATGTTAAAGGTATTAGAGACTCTATATTCTTCAGGCAGGTTTACCTTGTAGGCATTGGGGTCAATCTTTTCGATCACCTTTAAAGGTCCATCTGCTCTTTATGATAACTTTTTCTTCCTTAAGTTGGGGAAACTTTCCTTGCTGAGGTGAATCTACACCAAGTTTCCAAGCTGGAGCTCTTTAACTTTTCTTCCTCGGCCTTTCTTTTCAAGCTTAGAAGCAACTCGATTCAAATGGTCCACTACCTTTAGGTGCATTGCTCAAACGGCTTTTGATCTTTTAACAGCTTGATGATCCTTAAGCTAGCTAGGCTAAGAAATCTAATCAAGTGGGAGTTCGAGATTATATCCATATGCGACCTCGAAGGATGATTTCTCAATGACACTATAGGCATTCCTATTGTAGGTGAATGCAATGATTAGTAAGCACATGTCCTAATTGGAATATTAAATAAGATTTTAATTTTCAAAATACTCTTTTCAAAATATAAAAACTTTTTTATTTTCTTTTTATTTTTATTAATAAAAAGAAAAGGGAAATTTTTTTTTTTCAATTTTTAAATCGACCCTATAGGTACTTATGTACCCTTCAGTAGATGTCAAACTTTATGGATTCGCTTTTTTGTAAAACATTAGTGGTTTGGTACATTTTAATTTTAAAAGTAATCGGTTTTACATTATTAAACAATTATTTTATTTGAAGGAAAACAATTCTAAGGAAAACGCTCTATTTTATTTTTTGTGCTTATTTTGAAAAATTCCCATTTTTCTTAATTTATGGAAAAAGGTAGATTATTTTTTTATTTTTGAAAAACATTTTTCTAAGTAAGAAAACACTTTTATTTTTGGGAAAAGCCTAATTTTTTCTAAACCTGTGAAAATGTTTATTTTCTTAAGGAAGAAAAATACATTTTTCTTTTTTCTTTTTTTTTTTTGTTTTTTAGAAGAAAAATTTATTTTTGAAAACCCATTTTATTTTTTATTTTTGAAAAATATCTTTTTTTATATATTACAAAGATACCCTAAAAATTAATTTCTAAAAAATACATTTTTTATTTTATTTATGTGAGTGGGCCTTACTCGACCTTGACCAATGGTTATCCTATAATGTTTGGGGGTTACATGATGTCTTTGACCTAAAATTCATCTATATATTATTTATTTAATAACACAAAAACAAACAAAATAAATAAAAAAATAAAAGCAAGCAAAGTCATGAACAGATCAAGGTGTAAGTTAGGATCAGGTTTGAGTCAAAACTTTAGATCCAAGTTCAATGATACATACATGACCAACACTTATGCAAGCAAAGGAGAGAGCGAGGATGTCAAAAGAAATCAAACAGGAAGCTTAAGTAGCCGTTTAGCTAAGCTAAAGTATCGGCCTAAGGGTTTTTGGGGGTTGTAAGCAAGCTGTTTACTTGGTTTGAGTGAATGAAAGACCAATGACGATAGTTTGTAGTGATTAGTAGGTGGTGGATAGAGAAAGTGGTGGTAAAGGCTTAATGGTGGTTGCTAAAAGATAATTTGGGGTACGTTGCTAGGTGTTTAAGCTTACGAAAGCTTCAAGTAGCTTGGCTTTAGTAAGAAAACTACTAGAAGGTAGGGGTGTTTTAGAGAAAGAGAGAGAGAGCTAAGGTTTTGGCTAGAGAGAGCAAGTAAATGGCCAAGCTCGTAATATGCTTATCAAGTGATTGTATATGTTGAAACGAAGAATGTAAGGTCCCTTTTATACTTGCTAAGCTTGATTGATTCAAGCTTTATAAGTTTGAAAATGGCAAGATTTGACCATGGGTAGCAAGACATAAATGCTTAAAATATTCCACATTTTGAAGGAAATAAATCAATAATTAGAGTTCAATTGAACACATGGAAGGATGGGCTTGCCTTCTTGAAGCTTAGAAGCTTCTATTCTTGGTTGAATTGATTGGGTTTGCAAGTTTTCATATGTGGATTTCTCTCTTTTTTTTTTTTTTTTAAGGTTGATTTGATATGTCAAATGAATGAATTTGGATAAGTTTTTTTGGCTTGATTCAAAGAAGGCTACATGATCTTTGAGATTTCACATTGATTTGTTGGATCTTTGAGATTTCTCATTGATTTATGAGATATCATAGAAAATTTGATGAGAAATGGCTCAAATTGGGTACCCTAATAAGGAAAGTTTAGGATTATCTAGGGAGGAGGGACAAAGGTTGAAGACGATGACGTGGTTTCTACGTAGCACTACATGTTCCAATAAGTGGCTGCCACATGTAATATAGGTTTCAAAATGTCATATAGCCTACTACGTGGTGTCCACTAGCAACCCCGTAACTAACACTTGGAGTTGAGGGTCTAATGGCTATTATGTGGACCAATCAAATGATGCCACGTGGCAGTTACATGGCAATAACACTACATGGCCTAATTAGGTTTGTTATGTAGCTTTAATAATTGAAAAGAAAAGGGAGTGTGATGCACTAACCCTAGATTTGAACTTGCGACCTTCAATAGGCAAACAAAACACCTTAACCTTTAGGCTATTAGCTTTTTCCCCATCCTTTTATTAAATTGCACTTATGCTTTTAGGGTCGGCTTGAACTAGTTCCAAATGAAAGGGGTCAATTCAAGCCTATTTGGACTGGTTTCTAGGGAATTGAAAACACCCCTATTTCAATGGATAAATCAATCATGGACATAGGAAAAATAATTTTCAAAATAAATTTAATTTGATAATTTTTCTAAATCTCGATTTATTGTTCGCTTGGTTAACTTATATCAATTTTTCCATAACTTTGATATGAAGATATAAGTTAAGTTAACTACATTTTCATGATATAAAGATAATTAACTTGGAACTTTAGTCAGAGTAAGGACTTTTCAAAAAATCCAACATTCTTACATATAGCTCAAAACCTATCAAAACACATATGTATATTTCACTTTCAAAATTACCCTTTTGACCTCTTGATGAGAAATGAACCTTAAAAGCTAACTTAATGACCCTGATTTCTTTATTTTTTAGTACTTTCTTAATCTTTTTTTAAATTTTTTTTCTATATTCTTCATTTTTTTTTTTTTGCTTTTTGCAAAATTTCCTCTTCTTATATATATATATTTTTAAAAATTTTGGCCTTCTCCTTAATTATTTGAGGATTCTAAAATTATAGAAGGATAAAAATCAAGTGTCTACAGCTCTTCCATGTACTTCTACATTGAACCTTGTTGAAATAATTCTTTGATTTCAACCAGTAGATCTTAGTAATATATTATGCCAAATCAAGCCTTCAATTTCAAGAAAATTCCTCCTATATTATAGGAGTTAGCAATGACCGATTTTGAGCAAATGAGTGGTATCATTGTAAGGCCTTGTCCTCAAAGTGTATTGTTGCAATTCTCACTCAAAAATGCTTTGGAGTAGCATTAAGTGTGAAGAAATTTTTGGTTTTAAGTACCCAATATTTCAAATTATCTCTATTGAACATTGGCAAATCAAGTTTTATTGATTTAGTGGGCACCTAATATTGAAATTTCATCTTAAAAAATGGGTCATGTGGCGTAGTATAGTATTGCTAGGGGATTCATTACTTCCTCCTTCTGTTAATGACAAATTTGTTTTAAGATTGTTAAGTGGACTAACTATTACTTGTACTTACTTTTTCAAGTCTAGTATAACAGCGTTGAAGGAATCCTCCTACTTTTTAAACAATTTAATTGAAAGTTTCAACCAATTCATTATACTTCTCTTCTTATAAACCGATCCATTGTTCTTGCTTTTGCTCCTACTTTTCTAACAAAGCTTGAAACAACTTTTTCATTCTCTTAGTTGCTTGAGTGCTGACCATCAACCAAGAGGCTCTAATACTAAATAGTGTTTTTTGTGGAATTGATTTTATTTTTTAGAGAAATTCTATGTAAAAAATGCATTGATATTAAAGCAAAAAAGAGTACTCCAGATGCAAAGTAACTACTTAGATTTAAGCAATTGGAGAAATAATATTTTTCTTCGTTTCTTCTTGATTTTTCTAATTACTACTCTTCATATTTGCAATGACCATAAGTAGTTACAATTTAGATTCCCCATGTGATTTACTATATTTTTTAGGTGATATGTCACCCATACATGTGCTGTGTAATGGAAAAAGAGAAAAAGATTACAAGTGTAAAGGAATATTATGTAAAAATAAGGCTATTTAGTCATATGTAGGCTTATTACTCGTTAATGCATGCAAAAGAGTCATTTAAAGTTAGAACTTCGAGTCCACTTTGTAACTTAGTTTTAGACTCTTCTACCACCTTACTAACCTCAACATCATGATCTCACCATCCCATTACAAAATTCATCCTTGGATTATAGGTTTCTAACTAAAGATGTTTTAAATAAGCAATCCATCAATCGATGTAAATCAAAACTGGGGAAAGAACTTACAATTAAGACCTAGAATCACTTTAAATCACTCCAAGATTAGTCCTTTTTATCAATATTGTACCCAATCAAACCCTTGGGAGAGATTATGAGATCTCTTCATAGCTAAAACCCCTAGATATTAAGGAACCATAAAACAATTATAATTTGGCAAGTTAATAAATAATATAGAAACAAAGTTCCATTAATTTAATAACTTACTAGGGAACATTACATGTAGCAATAAGGATGCATCAAGAATCTTAGGTTAATTTATAATTGGAAATTACAAAACCTATCGAGTTATGAGGTAGCATGAATGATCTATAGACTAAGTAAGTGTCCAGGCAACATCAAGAAGCATGTGGTTGACTTGGCTAACAGTTGGTCTACTGTATAGTTAGCCACCTTAATACTACGACTGTAAACGAGTTTAGTTAAGACGATACAATGTTAAGCTCAAAGAGTTTGATCAAGCTTAGAATATTAAGCTTAAGCTCAACTCAAAGTAGTACTCAACAAGCTTAAGTTGAATTTGATTAAGCTTACTTAAACTTGATTTATTTAAAGATAAATTTTTCTTCTAATTATAATAATATTAGTATTTAAACTTGACATGTTTATACCTGACTCAAGCTTAATTAGGCTCGCAAGCTAATCGAGCTAAAAATTATGAAGTTTGAGCTCGAATCAATTAATTACTCGAGCGGCTCGATCTCAAGCTTAGCTTGATTTTTCTTAAGTCAAAATCGAGTAAATATCGAGCCAAACTCGAGTAGGTTATAAATAGTTTGACTTATTTATACTTCTATCTCATACTAATTAACTACTTGGTTAACTATACACTCGAGCAGCCACTATAGTACTTAATTAGGTTAAGTAACTCAGAAAGAGGTGGAAATGAATAAAAAATGGGAGTAATCAAGTATTAAGGATGAAAATAATAAGACGACTTAGGAACTTGACTCTCATCATACATATGATATTTATTAGCTTATGTGTTGTTTCTATGCTTGAATGCAATCTTAACTTGCTTTCAAGGGCTTGAGTGAGAACTAAGCACTTGAATTACTATTGCTTAATGTTTGTGCATGTTAGGATAGTTCTCATATATTACATAAATTTGGTTTAATATCTTGTTGTGCTATATAAAGGGACAAAACTAGTAAAAGTATCCTAATTTTTATATTTTTTTATTTTAATATATAAACTTTAAATGTATTCATTTAAGTACCTCAAATTATTAAACAATGTAAATTAATATAAAATGGTAAGATGATAGTATAAGTACATCATCTTTAATATTCTTTTCATTTCTTTGCTCAAATTCTTTTTTATATTGGTATTTTTTTTTTTCAAAAAAGACAAAAAAAAAGTTGATTCTTCATAGTAACTCTTGTAAAAATATTATAAAAATAAAAAAATAATAATAAACAATAATACATTGAAAAAAAAATTAAATAACAAGAGAATAGGCCTAGTTATTAAAATTTTATTCGCACATATAGTTTTTGCATATAATATCTAACTTTTGTGAGTTTTTATATTGTAAATAAATTATGCTATTTATTATTATTATTATTATTATTAAATTAAAATATTGAAAAGATAACAACAAAGAAAACAATAATTACAATAATAATGATGACAAACAGAAAAAATGAAAATAGATTAAATTGGGTTTGTGCAAAAGAAATCAATCTTGTGTTAGTCCCTTGTAACTTCATGTTGATCGATTTGACTCCATATTGCACATATAGTTTTTGCATATAATATCTAACTTTTGCAAGTTTTTATGTTGCAAATCAATTCAACTTTTGCGAGTTTTTATATTGTAAATAAATTATGTTATTTATTATTATTATTATTAAATTAAAATATTGAAAAGATAACAACAAAGAAAACAATAATTACAATAATAATGATGA
>JAMXBB010000001.1:92776874-92869344 GCA_024138015.1 Lumnitzera littorea | reverse complement strand
AAACAAGGGGGGGTGGGGCGGGGTGGGGTTGTTTTATGGGGCATTACTGGTGATCCACACAATCAAAACTAATTCTAGAGAGTATTATGGATCTATACTTAAAAAAAAAAAAAAACTTTCGGGAGCATATAGGTCCACTTTTTTTTTCTTTTTCTGAAAATGGTCTCTAAGGTCTAGTTACATTAGACCATAAAGTGACAATAAAATGATTGGATATGGTATTCATTTAAGAGTGATAAACTTAATTTGTTTGTTTGATTCTGGATGTTGCATATAGATAATATAAATTGTCCAGGATGTAGCATCTGTGGATGTTTGCACGTACTACTTCTGTATTAGGTTTCACTGCTTACCTATTCATTTGAATTTTAGGTGATCCCAATAAGGATTGAGAGTGACGTTAGGACGATAAAAGGCTATAGAATTTGAGGAAGTTTTAGTTCAAATTTAGGCCAGCTAATAATTTTTAGTTTTTTTTTTTATTTTATTTTAGAGACTATATTACAATAAGGATTTATGCATAAGAGGGACTGGGAGATTTATGTGAATAATGACATTTATGGATTTAGAAGTAGTTATGATAGTGAGATTATTAGAATTTTACAATCCCATTAATGATTTACACTATTTTAAATTTGAACCATTAAATTTAAAGTTTATTTAATGATTGAGATTTAAATAAATATAAATTAAAAATAAAATACAGAATAGTATCCAACCTTTGAAAAATAAAAACAAAATCCTAGAAAAATCCTAATATTCAAGGAATAAAGCAAATAAGGCATAAGATATGCCCTGTGAGGTTTGAAGAAGTCTTGGAGCGATACTTAATTTGAAAGTCGAAGGATTCACTTTATTAATAAATCATTTTCAATTTACAAAACAATTAAATAGATACAGATATTTGAAGAAGTGGGTTTAATTTTATTGTCTTTCTTTCTTCATTTCCTTCCTTCCTTCCTTCCCCCTTCCCCCTTTTGGGCTGTGGTTATCAAACTTGCTTCTCTCTTTAAACAAAATATATATATATATATATCATTGGAATAATATACATATCACTTTTGAATTACAAATAATCACCTATTTTATATTAATCTACTATGAAACAAAAGAAAATGATTAGTAATAAAAACAATACTAATCAAACATCATATTTTCTATAATATAACAATTACATAATGCGGTTGTATCAATTGTATTGTATGACGAGGCACCATTACTGGTGATGGAAATTCATGCTGACGAAAATCCATATGCATGCGTAACATGATTTCCTTTTTTCTTTTTTTTTTTTTGAAAAAGTATATGTGTAAGGCATAATAGCCCACTTTCATACTTACACGATAGATAATGTGCGGGCGCTATCTTTCCATTCTTAAATCATGACAATTATCATGCCGAATTCGGTTTACATATTGGGAATACGTGGGAGAAAGCTCGACTGCTCTTTAGCTAATTTTGTTCAGGAACTTTTGGCTGGCTAGATAAAAAAAGCGGTGAACACTGAAATGAACCAGCCGACTTAAACAAATGCTACGTAAAACCGCGCGGTTCACAAATGAAGATACAACCATTGAATGAGTTCCTAGGGAAGGAAGAAATAAGTGAAAAACAACAATAACATTCATAGAATGCAAAGATCAATGTTGAATCCAACTAGTTATGCCTTCTACCATGTGTTGTCATAAAGCTTACGAGCATTACCAGAGCTGAAATGATCCTCCAATTTGGTTAGTACCAGAAGGAGGTTTGATAGCCACCCAAAGGAGAGAGATCGATATGGCGATGAGACCCGACCAAACAAAGACAATGGTTGGTGTCCTCCCTCTTTTTCCCATGAGTCCTTTAGCAAAAGGATAAAGATGAGCAAGCACCCAAAAGCTGAAGAACACGCCACCTACCAACCGGCTCCACTGAGGAATAAGGCTGTAGATTGTTCTGCAAACTGCCACCGCGATGGCAATCAAGTTGGTGAATATAATTGTGATTGGTAATATCATCAGTGATGTCCATTTGAATATGTAAAGGTCTGCAAACTCGTCGTCCACATCATCGCCAGCTGATTTTGATGTCAAAGTGAATGAAATCTCAATCCCTGCGATCACTTTCAGTAAGCCTTGCAGGACCGCAGCCAGATGAGCACTAGTCCCACCAATCACCCAAAATTGCTCGTTCCTCCACCATTCTTCCAGCTCAATTCCGGACCACTTGATCTCAAGCATTGCAAGAATACACAAGGTTAAAGTTATAGCTAGGAGATAAGTCAAGAAAGTGACGTTAAGGGATTGCACGATGAACTGGCCAGAGAAAAGAGACAATGCCGGAAGGAAGCAATACACAACCAGGAAAATGGAAGTGAAAGGATAGAGTCCGACATTGAGGTAAGCAATCCTCTGCAAAATCTTCATCCTGGTACTGGCAAGCAACGCGTTGTTTCTAGAGAAGAATATCTCTACGGAGCCAGTGGCCCACCGAAGAACCTGATGAAGTCGATCGGTAAGATTTATGGGAGCAGTTCCACGGAAAGCATCCCTCTTGGTTACACAATAAACGGATCTCCACCCCCGGTTATGCATCCTATATCCTGTAACAACATCCTCGGTAACAGAACCATAAATCCAACCTATTCGTCGCCCCCACTCAGTCTTATCTTCATACCAGCATGAAATGACACTAATTGCCTCTGCAACGGTTGGTGCATCAAGAAGCTGCCGGGGAATAGTAAGAGCGCCAGACGGTCGCCCATTTTTCACAGATGGATGATCAGCAAGTGGCCGACCTTGAAATTCAGCTATAGGTATGGAATCAACAAAGAGATTTGAGTTTCCAAATCTCTTGGGAAGAAGAGCAAGATTTGCTTCATTTTCAAAATTTGGCATGCCAAATGACAGGTTATCATCAGGGGAAATTTCAGGGGCGGAAGCAACAGTAGCAGCTCTTTTGCGAAAAATGTTACTAAAGCAACCTCCTCTTTGTTCTTTAACTCGAGGAGGATCGAATCCATAAAGGGCAGTTCGGCGGAAGAGACATCCAGTTCCAACGTAAACTGGACCTTGTAAGCCATCAAGAGCACGCATGTTGACATCAAAGAAAACAGTGTTGTGATTGGCATAGCGATCAGACGGGTCAATACCCTCAAATCTCTGGGGAAACTGGACATAACAAATGCGATCTCCACCACGATCCATCATGAAGCACATGCCTTCCCTCAATGCTTGGGAATTGTAAACATAATGGTCACAGTCCAAGTTGAGGATGAAAGGGCCATTAGACATTACAGCAGAAGCTCGAACAAGAGCATTCATTGCTCCTGCTTTCTTGTTGTGATCATAGCCAGGTCGTTTTTCACGAGATACATAGACCAGCATGGGAAGGCGGATATCAACTTCACTAAAGTCAATAGAAGATGCATCTTGTGGCTTACCTCTCAATGGGACATCACTTGGAGGTTTCAGCATCACCTATATTAACAAATTAATCTCGGTTAGGAATACTGGACATTCTGACAGGTGTCAGATGAATTGCTCAACCAGAAATTTATTAAAGCATAAGTATGCCAGAGATACCTGTATAATGCTGGCATGATCCCCCCTGGAGTGTTCTGGTGCTGGGCAGGCCCAAGTACCCGGCCAATGCGTTCCATCTGCCATCCAAGTAGCTTTTGGAATCTTTAGTTTCTCCACTTCAACATCATTCTCACTCTTTTTTTGCTTCATTGCCTTCATCTCCTCCCGAGCATTGTAAGCCTCCGAACGTCTTCGGATTGAATCGGCAAGGCCATTGATCCGGACCTTGAACTCATCATACTCACGCTTAACACGCCTGCGGTCTCTAACAAAATCAGGACGTACTTTGTCTTTGTAGGGATCTCTTTTCAGACTGAAATAAGATTCTGGATTCCTCGGCTCAATCCCTTGCTTTCGACAGAAAGGGACCCATGTGTTGGCAAAACTAGCAGCTTCTGCCATGGCCTCAAAGGTTAGGAGTGCACCCCCGTCATCAGATACATAACAAGCAAGCTTCTCCACGGGATAGTCTGCTGCCAGAATAGACAAAATTGTATTTGCTGTGACAAGTGGTGGTTCTTTTTCAGGATCAGCGGTAGAAACAAAGATGTCGACGCCTGGAAGATCAGATTTTCCAGTAGGGTTGGTTGGAGTGGACATCTCAAACTTCTGTTTCAGAACATCGAGGTCGGTAGTGCGATTAACAGGACAGAGTTTTGGAAGCTGATCTAGCAACCAAGAGAATCCAAACCAAATTTCACAGACCACAGACATGCCCCAGAGCCACCTTGCGTCCTCATTAGGATGCTTGATTCTCCAAGCCAGAAGTAATGCAAGAGCAGCAACTCGAATTAAGATGAGAAGCCTGGGAAAATAAAAATACAATTGCAGGAAAGTTTAGCAAAACTGATTTTGACCGCTACTTAATACTGAAAACCAAGACTTAATGTGAATAACCTACTAACTTTCCAACAATATAACTCAGTTGGCAAAGGAAGTAACTAATTTTTCCATCTAATATTCTAATCAAATGGCTAAAACCCAACGTAAATAAACTTGTTACTATGTATAAAATCTTTCATATATTGAGTTTTAGAATAGAGTGCTGAGCAGTATGCCAATAGCGAAGTTACAATGTGTTGTTCTACAAATAGTTTTCCATCTTTAATCTATTACCAAATTCCAATTTCATTAATGTAGTATTTACAGAACCATGTAGCATAATGCAGGAAACTCCAACATATGTAAGATTAGAAATACCTGTAAGGACTGAGAATTTTTGTAGATACGTTTACTTTTCGACTAAGAGGCCTCCATCTTTTGTCGAAAAGCAATCGACGGTTGAAATCCCCATTGGGATCATCTTCTGGCCACATTGCATTTCCATATCCATAACTGCACTTAGTTTCGAAAAGCCAATTTTTATGATCAAACTCTTCGGTTTCTGACCTCTTCATCACTGCGGATTTCATCAGGGATAGCCTTCTCTCTGTCCTTGATCCCCCTGAAGATAAACGCTGTTCAGAATCACTCGATTGTTCAGCACCACCAACGCCTTTATACGGCTCTTTACATCCGAAACAAAACATATCACCATTTTTCACTGCTTCCCTATAACAATCCATACATATTTTGTAATCACAAACACAAGGGACTATGTCGATCCCTCTTTCATCCGTCATAATCTTTCCATCGCATCCAGGTAATGCACAGGATGATCCTTTTGCACCGACCATCTGAGGATGACTCGATATGGAGTCGGTCATCTTCTCCTTCAAATGAGCACGGGTGACACAATTGTATCCACCTATAAACATGGAGTTCGATGCATATAGGTCTTCAACTTTCTCAGCAGTTGAGGGATCGAAAGAGCTGTACATTGGAGTGTACTCGGGAGTGGGGGGTATTTGGACCGAGTAATTGACAAACTCCGGTGTGCTGATCACACTGTCAATGTCATCTCTCGAATTGTGCACAAAGTGAATGGAGGGCATGTTTCTTGTCATTTGAAATTCAGATTCCATGTCTTAACTTCAGCAATATGTGTACTTCAACAATCTGATATGAACATTAAAGAACAGAACTTCAAAAACATAACTATTCCCATTACTCAACATTGCAGTGAATACTAGGTTAATATTTATTCCACAAATCAGACACCGAGTTGGGCGAGAAATTTGAATAAAACCAAATTTGAATATACTTTCTCAATATGCCTTTTCCCAATGTAACCTAGGGCTTTATAGTCTCAAGGATAGATATGCAAGCAAACTTAAGACAATAAATTGCAAAACCATGTGGTAATTGCACATCGCCAAGGCCCTTATGGCCCATATAGCATGAGCACTATGATCCGTCCTCGCATAGATGAAGTTGGCCAATAAACACGAAGTTATTTAATTTCTCACACGGGTTGTATACAGAGGTATGAGAGAATAAAGTAAAGAATGGAAGGAATTTATACATGTTAAGTATGCCTATACACAAGGTCATCTAGAGCTTAATAATCTTCATAATAGGAGCACGGACGAAATTTTTAGACACTAAATTGACAACCTGTGGCTCACATACTTGCATGTTGTCAAGGTTCTTATGACCAATCTGGAGTAAGCACCATTGCCCAACTAATATGGAACTCCTACTTGTGTCAAATAAGTTCAATTTCTCCTCCTCGTCCTTAAAATACAGAGATCACCAAAGGAAAAAAAACACAGTTGCACCATAATTATCCCACATTCTTTAAGTCAGCACGTTGATCTTACTGTCTTATAAATCATCATTGAGAAACCAAAGCCAAGAGTATAATGTAAAAAAGTTCACAAACATACTAGTCTAAGTGAGCAGTTTCAACCCGACTGGCGTCTCAAAACTGCATATTACAAATTTGGAAGAACGAATATCAATATACCCTCTTCCAAATGACAAGAGAATGCTTAAAATAACAAACGATTATCAACAAAGGAACCTTCTTTGACTTAATTATACTATAAAAAGACATGACTATATACAACGAAGTAAAAACATAACTGTACAATAAGCTAAGCTAAGAAAAAGACAGTATAGGTTAAACTTAAGAACAAACTTGCATAAGACATAGTCTGACCTTAAATGGGTCGTTTAAGGTTGTTGCATGTGAAGCTTCTGAGAATAAGAAACTCTGAGTTAGACCATGTTGTTCGGAGACATGTAAAGTTGTTGTAGAAGAAGTCGTAGCGGAAATTGAGAAATTGTACCGTTATAAAGAAGAAGAGCAGATAGGAAAGGTAGAGCAAAAGATGATGATGAACGTTGGAGAAATTTGAATTCGAAATTTAAAAGGAGTAAAGAGGGAGAGAAAAAAAAAATAACAGAAGATAAAGAAAAAGGTCATTTTCATAGATATGAGAGGGAGGAAAAAAAAAAAGAGAGAGAGAGAAGATGTTTATGTTTATGTCATTATCGTAAATTAGTATTTAATAGTGTCGTTTTTCCCAAGTATTTAGTGGTATTTATTCTTTTATTTATTTATTTGTGTCAATGAGATTTAAACAATGGTGGTCAGATAGATAGATTCAGCAGGGCTGGACTAAATGACAAGTTGAAAATAGCTATTTGAGCATAAAATATATATATATATATATATTAAGTTGAAGAAGTTGACAAAATCATGAAATGGAAGAGGAAAAGTAAAAGAAAGTAGAAAGTTAACGTAACGGATACTAGGATTTAATAAAGCTTTTAAAATTGGTAACTGTATGTACTATGCAGTAGTGCACATAAATATAGGCAAGTTAAACTGCTTTCTCTAGCAGCTTTCGGTATGGTTTGTCATACATAATAGGTAAAACAGACATTGATTCTCCAGGCTAGAAAATGAGTCACTCTAGATGATGAAATAATTTCTTATTAACTTTTTCATTTTAGAGGAATTCGTGAAGGTGCTTTCTTTCTTTTCTCTCTCTCTCTCTTTTCTTTTCTTTTCTTTTTTTTTTTCTCTTCTCCTTACTATTACAACAACTATAATGGAAAGAGGAATTGAAGTTAATCCATACCGTTATAAAACCAATGATACCGCTTGCCAATAAAAGTCTGGATAAGTTACTCTCTTTCATAAAAGGTCTCAAAGATCAAAATAGAAAAGGTACTATCTTATAAAAATATAAAAGCAATATATTTTTCATTTTACTGTTTAATCTTTTTGAAGGGAAAAAAAAGGGTTCTAGAGGTTAAAGTAACATCCATTTAGGCATGCATATGTTATATAATATTTTAAGAATGTCAATGCATGAATGAATATTTTGATCCTAATTATGTCCTAATCAAAATCCTCAAAGACCAACTATAATGTCAATTGTGAATTCTAATGAAGCTATGCATTCTTCATACTTAATTCAATGAGATTTATAAAACTCATATACCAGATCTCATTTTGTTAATTTCAGTTATTACAGATTCTTGCACTATAGAATTGTAAGAGTAATTTGAACCTGGATGCTTAGTATAAGGTTCTAAATGAATGGTTGTCACATAAATGTCTTCGGCGTAAAATCAAATTCCTTGATAAAGGAACAATCCTTTTTAGAGGATTAGCTCTTTGATATTTATCTTTTTCTTTTCTAGCATGGCTCCTGTAAGCCCCAAAGCTAAGCCAATTGACCGTAGGATTGAATTTAGAACCCAAGGTTTAGGGCGATCGGCTAAAGGATCCGATCACACCTAAATTATAAACTATTGAGGGAAATATTAGTAAAAATGACCCCGTAAACTCAAATTTGAGAAAATAAATAGCAAAATAGGAGACTATAAAATTTTCAAATTTTAAGCATAATAACTGCTAATTACCGAAAAAAGCAAAAAGTGTAATATAATAACCAATAAATTATTAGAGATAGATTATATGTATACTAAAAATTTTAGAATGACCAAAATAATATTTAGGAATGTTCACGTGTACCCTACATGTATTTACGTGTAGATAAAAATACGCGTAATTACTAAAATTGGCCGAAAACTAAGCAAATAATTAAAGAAAAATATAAAATAATTATGGAAAAATAAGAAAAAAATCAGAAGATGATAAGATGAATCAAGATAAGGTCGTGGCAGGTCCAAAGCTGCAAAATAAAAATTAGCCAATAAAAATTGAACAACACAAAAGCCAAAAATTAAGGAATTTGGACAAAGTCTTGTCAAATTAATGTATATTAATTACAGCAAATGTCTATAAATAGGGAAAAAATTTACAGAGCTCATTTGGACAGTTTGGAAAGTGAGAAAATTAGGGAGAGTCGAAAATTCGAGAGAAAATCCAGAAAATAAAAAAAATAAGAAAAACTGTGCAGTTAAGGGTTTTAAAAGGAACCCACACCAGAAGAGGAGCTGGAAGTGGACGGCCACCACCACCACACGGTGGTGGCAGCGCCCAGGCCGGCCGACAAGGCCACGGCGGCCCGCGGTGGCCGGAGCCACCCAAATCGGTGAGTCCGATTTCCAGCCCGAATCTTGTGAATTTTTGTAAAAATAGTAAATATAATTAGAAAATTATGAATTTTGTTATTCTGGGGTATTTTTGTATGTAGTTTGTAGGAAAAATATTATTTTGATGAAATTATGTCCCGAAATATATGGTCCCTAAGAAATCATGCAAAACCGAGCACATTTCGGTTTAGAAATAAATGACCTTAGGAGTGTAGTTTCAAGCCCAAAATTTTTCTATAGATTACTCAGATGATATAGAATAGTGCTATGAAGCCCTTTTTCAAAAATTAATTTTTCGAAATTTTTAGATAATTTTTAGGCCCTAAAATGAGGCATAAAATGGGTAATTTAAGATTAATTAAGTAATTAAATTATTAATTACTGACTTAGTGAATAAGTAGATGTTTTAGGATGTTGAAATCTGATGGTGTATGATACTTGTAGGATTTAGGGTGTTAGATGTAATTATTAGGTTAATTATGTAAATGAGTAATAGGAAAAATAGTTAATTTTGTAAATTAGGGAAATTTGGAGTAAAATCTGATTTAGGATGGATTTAGACATTTTGAAATAATAATTTCTGTTTAGAGATGGTAATTAGGGTAATAGAAATATTAGAAATGCATTATGTGCATAATATGCAATAATACATAATGTGTAATTTTTGAAAATACAATAAATAGAAAATATTAGGATAAAAATTGATATTATATAAATAATAGGGATATATAATAAATCTGATAAGAAACTTGAATTTATGTAATTATATGAAAAAAATGTAAAAATTTCTCACATTAGGAGTAAATTCGGTACACAAATAGGGATTTAAGTGTATCGGATGGAATAAAATACCGACTAGGGGTAATAACGGTATATAGGAGATCGGGAAGTAATGTGATTAATTTCACATTATAGGTTGAAACGGATTTTTAGGGTTAGAATCTAAAACATTACTTAAAAATCAAACTAAAAACCTGATTTAGAAATCTATGCGAAAACTGAACCTGAACCTAACCCCAAACCTAGAATAATTGTAAAAGACTTAATACCTAGATAATTAGGCATATTAAACCTTAAACAAAACCTAACAATAAGCATTATAGGATAAAACGAACCTATAATAATTATATGAAAAGCTGAAACCACGTTCGTGTTATAGGGATAACCGGCGATGGCCTGAGCAAATCGGACCTCGAGTGAGCGAGCGAGGAGTCGAGGTAAGTTGGGATTAATACGCTGCTGTATTTTGGAGGCTTAAGATTATGCTTGATTGTGCTTGTTAGATAGTTGAATGCATGCATGTGCTTGATTATGGGTGATGCTATGATTATGTTTGTTGCCTTGGCGCATATTGTATGAATTTTATGTACTGATTGATCACCCTAAATTGGACTTAATCAAATATACGACCAGTAATCATAATCGAACATGCATGGCAACCCGTTAGGGGATTTAGGACTCTCCGGCCAAATACCGACCCCTTCGGAAGGGATAGCGCAGGATTGCAAAATGGTCCCTTCTTCATCCTCAGTCGAACTAAGTGACAGGAGAGGAGGTCGCGGCGAGGGTGAAGGCAGTGGTTCGAAGGTAGTCGCGGGAGGAGCAAGGTCTCCATTACACAAGCCTGGGTTTGGTCGTGAGCTGTTGCATTAACGGCAACTCCTCAACCCGGATTAGAGCGGGCGCAATTTCTCTAATCTCACGACGGGCCGGACAACGTCGTGCGATGGCATTTGCTTGCACATGCATTGCAACTAATAAATGATTGAAAACCTTGTTGTGTGTATGGTATAGTTTTAAGTCCTCCGTCCCTACTTACTGAGCTGTGGTTGCTCACCTCCCTATAGACGTCGTGCAGGTGCTGGCTAAGAAGCGGCAACAACTACTCTGAAGCTAGCAACTGCTGGATCCTGGGGAGTGAGGAAAAACATTGAAGAATCAACACATGTTTTACTTTTCATTTCTAATTAATGTAATAACTGAATTATAGTAATTATATATATATTTCCTCACTTTCTTAGGTAAATGATTTGTTTAAATTACAAATTGTCTACTTCAAAGCGGGTTAGTCGTGGACGCCTTGTGTAGATCAGGTCTAGGATAGCGGTTGTGAGGCCAACTTCTATCTTAGGGTGGTTTACACGGCGGGGCTGTTACGACTCTGCCGCTTCGGGGCGTGACAGCTCCCTTTCTTCGTCCATCTTCCTCATGGTTGCTTAGTTTTGTACTGCAGATCTTAAAAATAATATAAAAAACTTGAAACCCCTTTTTAAGAAATTCAAGAATAAAGTTGAGATGCCTTTAATCCTTAAAATCTTGATATGGTACTTTATGAACCCAATAAAGTTCTTAGGAATGAATATGTTCTAACAAATGCATTAATATCACATTTTATATATTCTTAGTAATCCAATCAAACTACTATTCTTTTTCAATTTATTTTTTATGGTTCAATATATCTTACGCAAGTGATTACCAATGTAAAAGAAGATGCTCCATCAATCGGTTTCCTCATATCATGGTTTTCTCAACAAGGCATTTTTTTTTTATCATAGCGTTTCCTTAATTCCTAAACTCTTGGTAATGTTTGACATGTGATTAGGTGCCCAATTCATTTGGGGCAATTGGAATGTAACACCTAGAAAAATTTATGTTAATTATAAAATAAAATAAGAATGCTAATAAATAAAAGGTGGGATAGTATTGAAAATTCATGAAATAAGTTTAGGGCATAATGGGAATTACAATAGATTAGGGTTTGCTAGGTTGACATAACTTTAAAAGCTCATCTTTGTCATCGTCACCGACACAAACTGGCAACATAGAGAAAGAGCTATTCTCCAATTGACTCAGTAACCCTATGCAATTCCTTAAGGTAAGACGTGTTATCCTTTTGTTTTTATGAGATCTCAACAATTGGACAAGAGGCTAATGTCATTAGGGTTGTAGATTTGTGGCATGTTGTCAATTTCTGTTGGAAAACAAAGGTTTTATTGAAGGAAAACAAATAAAAGAGGATAAGGTAAGTATTATAATCAAGGAAATTTTGTTTCTTGTTGAATCTATTAAGATTATTTTTATAGGGCGATCACGAATGGTTGCGAAAGTTGCAAGAGTCAAGGGTTTATAAGATTTCTTAAAAAGTCTAAGTGAGTATGAAATGATTTGTGTTTATTTGATATTTAATTGTTGAAAAGATGGACAAAACGGGTTTTATGATAATCTAAATTTCGTTCTTAATTTGGAATTTGGAGTTAGATAATTATGGAGTGAAAAGAGAAAGGATTTTGCATTATAGGAGGAATACGATCAAACAACACAGCTATGGTTTCTGACCGTAGATCCCTCATAATTTGGATTTCCATATTAGTTATGTTTATGAGAAGAAATTTGGAGGACAAGAGAATTATGGCCCAATTCTACGGGTGTGATCCTCCTCGTGGTCATCATAAATAAAGTTTAGTAAGGAACATGATCGTAATACTAGGTGTGAACCTTAAGCGTGTTTTTCTTTTGAAGTTTGCATTCTAACCTAGTTGTAATCAACATAATCGTTTGAGATTAGCTAGTTTAAGGACCTAAGACAGAATTTGTATAAACTATAAGCTTAGTACTCCTTGTTATTACATGTTCTCTTATCGTTGATAGCTCTGTTTAGTTTGAATCAATTTATCCAAGTACACAATACATGTTTGATGGGTGTAATTGTTAAGATAGTTGAATCAAACTAGACTAATTGATATTGGATCTTAATTATTATTGTGTTGCTTGTACGTGGCTCGGCTTAAGGCCCAGTAATGGCAAAACACTAAGGGCTACCATGATGATCTTTGGGTAGCAATGTTCTTAGTGAAGTTGCCCATTGAAATAATTTGAGGTAGATTAAAAATCTTTGGGCTAGAGATGGCAATTCCTAGGTGCAATGTTAAGCATTTTATTTTTATATATTTATTGTTATTATGTGGATCGGGTTATAAGTAGCCTTGAGTGTTGTTTAGAGGGTAAAAACTGAAGATAATAATTTATCATGTGTTTATTGTTGTTACATATTCTTCATATGTATTGCATTGCTTATTCATGTTGTGTACTGAGCTCTAGCTCATTCATTATTTCTTCAAATGCAAGACCTATAGCTAAAATGATTTTTGGAGACTCTTATTACTACCACTAAGATGGGAAGAGTGACGACTACGTATGTTACTTGAAGATTATTATATAAGTTTGAATAGATAGAATTTTAGTTTTTTAGTTATTAATTGCTGTTTAAGAATTAATTATTTTTATTTAGATGTTATTCTAGTTTATTTTAGAGAATTAATTTTATGAGATTATTTGGAGATTTTATAGGAACTTTAGAGATTTTAGAAAATTGTTTACGTTTGATGTATCGGTATATACTAGAGACATGTAACGATCTATGGCATCCTGAGTTTAGGACATTATAGATTTAATGGTATTAAAACTTAAGTATATGATCTATTGAGAACTTAGGAAGATGATCTATTAGATAGTAAGATGGCAAAGGTGGTTAAAAAGTAGGTTAGTTTGACCTTATAAACAAACTTATTGTATGTAATTATGGTTCCATGAAATTTTATTATTTAATGCTATTATTTATCTAGAGAGGCATTTATTTAATCATTTTGGAGATAATTTATTTTGGAATTTTATTTAATACTTCAAAGAAATAGACGTTTATAGAATTTGGTTTTGCTTAGCAATATATGAATAATAGTAAATAGTCAAGAAATAGCATATATAATTAAATTATGTATTTAGGGATAGTATTGAATTATCTTAGTTATTATGCTTTCTACTTTTATAAGATTTGATCACTCGATATACACTAAATAACTTATGAGATTACAGAATTAGATTATATGTCTATAATTATAAAAACTCTTTAATTGGCTAACAGTTTATAGAATTGGAAAGTTATAAATATCAAAGTACTAAATGCCAAATAAGAACTAAAAGGTTTAGTAATTAATAAAATTATAAATACGCATTAGATTTGGTTAACTAACAATGGTTACCCAATATACAACAAAATAGGAAACTATCAAGAGGGGTAATACATAAGAATTAATGTATGGGTATAATAAAATATAATGCATAATAAATATATTTACAACCTTTATAAAATCTTACCTATTAGTAAAATAATAACTCAAGAAATTGATAGCACCTATTAAGGAGAAAAAAATAAGTAATGGTTCTCCAAAGTAACAACGAAAGGATAATAAAATAAAAAATTAAAATAATATTAAAAAAGTTAGAGTCGAATAAATTTTGACCATAAATATAACAATGGTTGACCGTAACACCCAACATATGCATTAAAATTTCTAAAATAGAAAGATAATAATAAAATGATTTTCCAATCAACATAAAAATCTGTTTAGATTAATTTTTTCGTATATGGCAATGCAATGGTAATATATCAATAACAATACAGAAACATTACAACATTGATAATACAATTAATATTAATCATAAAAATATCTCAAAAAGGAAAATAATTTTCTTACTATACCATTCTAGTGAGGGAAGCACGGTAATAAAATAATAAATATCCATCAACATTTTTATTAGTAGCAATTATAATAATAACAATAACACATTAATAATTATAATAACAATTATAACAATGATGATAACAATAAAAGGTTCTCTAACATAAAACTATATTAATAAATTCTTCATAGAGAGTGATAATAAAAAATTAAAAACCATTTAGATAGTTATAGAATCAGACAATAGGTGTTAAAAATAAATGGAGGGTGGACAACAAATTAAAGTACTAAATCAAAAGAGAAAAAAAAAAGTATAAAAGTAATGAAAAGAAATAAATAAGCAGGTATCATGGATATACATAAATATATACTATATAAACCTTTAGTTATATTACACATAAAAGGAAAGATACAAAAAGGAAACAGAGTATAAGTAAATTAAGATACATAGTTAAAAATAGAAAAAGAATTGTGTTGAAATAAAGAATTTGTATTGAGAAATATTAGCATGTATATATATTAGAAAGAATGGCGAATTTATATCTTTCCTCTCTTGTAAATTTTATATCTTGTCATATTATGTCGTGTCTTATTAAATTACGTCATGTCGTTTCACATTATGTCATACTAATCAAATTTCTAATCATGCTATATCATTTTCCATTCTTACTTATACCATATACATGTAGATTAGTATATATCCAACTATCATAAAATTTGATAAAATACCCAACATGTAATATTTTATATATAATTGACAAATGATAGTAGTGCAAACCACAATAGTAACAATGAACTTAATATTTTATAAAACTATAATAGAAATATTGGTAATAATAACAGTACAGGATTAGTAACTGCAATACAATATAAAACATATATAAATTCGAGCATTTCATCAACTCCATGGACGAGTAAAAAAAAATCAATGCAATAAATTTAGAACAATATCTTATAATTATCATTATGATATAAAGAAAAAGTCAATAATGAAATAAATAAGATAACTAATAAATAATAACAATAACAATACTAATACAAGAGAAGGAAATAATGATAAGAATAAGAATTAAAACAAGTCATGATAACGATAATAAGCTAAAAGGATAATAAAATAATAAGTACATAAATCCTCACAATATATGACAAAAGTAACAATAGTCCTATCTATGATAAATTTAGTGGTATATTGAAAGCAAGAATAAAAAATTGAGATTTTATTGAATATATAGGAGTGTTTGACTTGCTTCAAGAACTCCATTTCCTTCCTCAAAAGGAAATTCAATTGAGTCATTAAGCTTTGGTCTGGTTAAGGGCGAAGAAGTTGGAGGAATAGAATTGTAGATAGAAGTTGGATGAACACAAATTATAAACGTTATTTTTAGAAAATATTAGTTTTATCTTGGTATTCTTTGGAAAGTATTTCATAAGCCTAAGTTCTTTGAGTCAAAGTGGATTAACAATCAACGTGATAAAAGAAAGAATATGATGGATAATAGTTGTAGGAAAGATGATTGAAACTTTATGGTTAAGATATAAATGTAATCAAAGTGGCATAATGAAAGGCGAAATAAATGAGAAATCCTAAGTAATTGGAGTTTACGAATGCTAATAAGAGATTATGCTTAAATCATGGAATCATTTATATTGGTAGACTAATAGCAAACTTAAGAATGATCTTGTAATGAGACAAACAATCATATTAAAGATTCAAGTAATATGTAAACTTTTGAGGACAAAAGTTTTTTTAAGAGGAGTGTAATTTAACACTTAGAAAAAATTCATGTTAATTATAAAATAAAATAAGAAGGCTCATAAATAAAAGGCAAGAAGTATTGAAAATTCATGAATTAAGTTGGCAATAATGGGAATTACAAAAAATTAGGGCTCACCAAGTTGACCTAACTTTAAAAGCCCTTCTTTGTCATTGTCACCAATACAAATTTTTAGCAATCCTACACAATTCCTTAAGGTAAGAAGTACAGTTCTTTTGTTTTTATGAGATTTCAACGAATGGACAATAGGTTAATGTCGTTAGGGTTATAAATTCGTCGCACGCTATCAATTTCTATTGAAGAACAAGGGTTTTGTTGAAGGAAAATAAATCAAAAAGAGTAAGGTAAGTGTTATAATCAAGGAAATTTCGTTTCTTGTTGAATCTAATAAGATTATTTTTATAAGGTGATCACCGACAACTGCAGAAGTTACAAGAGTCAAATGTTTATAAGATTTCTTGAAAAATCCATGTAAGTATGAAAAGATTTGTGTTTATTTGACATTTAATTGTTGAAAAGATGGATAGAACAGGTTTTATGACAATTTGAATTTCATTCTTAATATGGAATTTGGAGTTGGAGAATTATGGAGTGAAAAGAGAAACGATTTTGCATTATAAGAAGAGTACGGTCAGACGGCATAGCCGTAGTTTCTGACCGTAAACCCCTGGTAATTTGAATTTCCGTATTAGTCATGTTTATGAGAAGAAATTTGGAAGACGAAAGGATTACGACCCAAGACTACAGGTGTAATCTTGCCTATAGTCATTATAAATAAAGTTTAGCAAAGAACATGACCATAATCTTAGGTGTGAACCTCAAGTGTGTTTTTCTTCTAAAGTTTATGTTCTAAACTAATCGTAATCAACCTAATCATCTGAGATTAGCTAGTTTAAGGACCTAAGATAAAATTTTTATAAACTCTAAGCTTAGTACTCCTTGTTATTACAAGTTCTCTTATAGTTGATAACTCTATTCAATTTGAATCAACTTATCCAAGTACACGACATATCTTTGATGGGTGTGATTGTTAAGATAGTTGAATCAAACCGAGCTAATTGATATTGGATGTTAATTATTATTGTGTTGCTTATGCGTGACTCGGCGTAAGGTCTAGTGGTGGTAGAACACTAAGGGGTACCTCGATGATCTTTGAGTGGCAATGTCCTTAATGGAGTTACCCATTGAAATCATTTAAGATAGATTAAGAATCTTAGAGCTAGAGATGGCAATTTCTAGGTGCGGTGTTGAGCATTTTATTTTTACATATTTATTGTTATTATCTAGACTTGGTCATGAGTAACCTCGAGTGTTGTTTGTAGGGTTAAAACTAAAGATAATAATTTATTGTGTGTTTATTATTGTCACATATTTCACATATGTATTGCATTGCTTATTCATGTGTCTGTGCTTGTGTGTTGCATATTGAGCTCCAAGTCACTCATTATTTCTTCATATGTAGGAAATGATTTTTGGAGACTCTTATTACTACTAGTAGGATGGGAAGAGCGACGACTGTATATATTATTTGGAGATAATTATATGAGTTTGAATAGATAGAATTTTAGTCTTTTAGTTATTAATTATTTTTATTTAGATGTTATTTTAGTTTATTTTAGAGAATTAATTTTATGAGATTATTTAGAAGCTTTATAGGAACTTTGAAGATTTTAGAAAATTGTCTATGCCTAATGTATTGGTAGATAATAGGGATATGTGATGGTCTATAGCATCCTGAGTTTGGGGCATTACATAGAATTTCATTCTCCTCTTTATTTTTTATTATGATGTTCACTTTGTTTTTTATTTTTCAATTGCAATTCAGTAAGAATCCCTATTATTTGAATTTAAAAGTTAAAGTAATAGAGATTCTTTAGTTAACTAAAGAATCATAATTCCTTATAAAATTTCACATTTTTCTTATCCAAATTTGACAACCATCATCACTATCACCACTATTGTCATCACCAACTACCATCGCCACCATTGCCTCTACTAACATCGTTATGGTTGCTGCCACTACCACCCACCATCGATTATTGCCACTGCCACTATTGACATCTGTTGTCGCCACTACCTATCGCCACTACTACCATCAAATGTTACCATCCACCATTGACTGTGCCATTACCACCACCAATGCCATCGTTGTTACGGTTGCCACTATTGCCGCTCTTGTTACCATTACTACCATTATCACCGTTATGACTACCACCGTCACCTATGTTACTACCGATCACAACTTATTGCTTTATTTTACTGTTAGTTGAGAAAGAAAATAAATCAAGAGCGATTTAGTCATTAGAATTCTATTAAGTGTTTATTCTTAAGTTATATATAAATCGAACTAAATAATGTAGTAGATATTATACTCTTATTATATTCTTTAGAAGTTCTAATTTAATTCTCCTCTCATTTCATTCAGTGAAGTGAATAAGCCATTTTAAATACAATACGATAAGATAACATGAACACAAGCTCAACATGATTAGGTAGAGCAAAATTGATATGATACTTAATATGAAAGAAAATATTATCGCATAAATAAAATCATTATAATAAAAACTAATTATTTATAACATATATTAAAATTTTATGTATTTTCAGTGTTAACATAAATTTAAATTTAAGCCTTGTTTGTTTCAAGTAAAATATTTTCGGAAAACATTTTTCCTTGTTTTCTCTTGTTTGTTTTGTTGAAAAATGTGCCTTAAATAGAAAATATTCTCTTATTAAAGGTAAAATTCGTCTATGTTTTTTTTTTTATAAAACGACATACTCTTTTCAAAATAGAATATCATTTTTTGATCTAATATTTACAAACATTTTAACTCTAAAAAATTGATTTTTTTTTTTAAATTCTTGTTGTAACTTACCTATAAATTATATTTTAAACATGAAAAAATATACTAATAAAAAAAATATAAACTAATTAAAATATTATCAAAATCAACTAAAGCAATTACAATAATGTTTATAAAAAAAATCGTTTACATTTACACTTTTTACTTTTAAATAAAATATTTGATATATTATATTTACAGCAATATGTAAATATTAATATATTTGGGTATAATTATAAGTTATACAATATTCCCTATTCAAATATCAAATAAGCTTTTCAATACGTTTTTATAAAAATATCCAAATACATAAAAATATATTATTTTTGTGAAAATACCTTTTAAGGAAAAATATTTTATCATAATATATCATTTTTCTTAAAATAAACAAGGTCTTAAATACAAATTTGATCTATTAACATTAACTTTCAATTTTTTATCTTTGAGCTTTGCTTATGATACCACTGTCACAATAGGTGTCAACATGACTATAAAGCATAAATTGAAAGACAAGGGGAGTCAAAATTGCATCAATATGAATTATGGACATATTAAACAAAAAAAATTTGTCATGACTTGACAAGCAATCCTACATTTTATTTTATTGAATTGAGTGTTGATCAACCTATCTTCAATTTTATTTTTCTTTCAAAATTAAAAAAAGGCCCAACTAACATGATTAAGCCCACGGAAGCCCAAATAACTCTAAACAGAAAAGAAGTTAAACACAAAAGAAATAAGAATCCTTTTCCACTTTGGTGCTGAAGAAGAGGAAAGGATTACCACTCAACTCAAAAGCAGTCATGGTTAGTCGTGTGATCATATCATGCTTGTTCTGGAAACTAACTAACCGCCAACCCCATCATATGCCCTAATAAATCGCCCATTTGTCCTAACAGATAACAACACTCTCAATTGGTTTGCTTTCACCACCATATATATTAAGATTTAAATTCATTTGCCTTTTTTATCTTGCATTCTCTTCCTGAGAAGAGAAGTGACAATCTTTCGTCGAGAAATGACCTCGTTTTCCTCGCTCCCTGCGATTTCCAAACCTCCTCCTCCTTTTTCACGAGCTGCTTTTCCAACTAGGTTCAACTCAGCTCCTGTTTCTCGGTGAGTTAGTTAACTCACCTTACTCGCTTTTATCTTTGATTCTTTTGTTTCATGAATTACGATATATATATATATAGAGAGAGAGAGAGAGTGGAACTCGATGACGTCATATTATGTTAATCGAATTTATCTTTCTAATTAGAAAGGGAATTGATGCTTGTGGTGAAAATAGTGATGATTAGTAAGTAGAAATTGTTCAGTTGTTGATTTTGGAGTGCTGTGAATTTGCAAAACCTAATAAATCATTATGCGGCTTTGAGTTTATGTGATTATGAATGGTTTGCACGGGATCGTGCACTTATTTGCAATTCCTGTTTCATTGCATAATCTAGTACTGAACTTGATACGATTTTTCAGCTAAATGAAAGGAGTACTTTTCAGCAATCCTTTCAAACGATTCAGATTGATTGAATTAGGGGGATAGACTAGTTAGACTTATAAGCTACCCAAATTTCAACATCAATCTTGAACTTGAGCTACCCAAAGTAATTTGTCGAATGGAGCCTGAGCTTGAAGATGTTTGGCTCAACAAGGTCGAGCTAGAATGAAACTTATGTCTGAGTCCAAGTTTGACTCTTGTTTAGGTATCAATACCCTTTTAGAAAGAAAAATATTTTCAAAAAATAAAACAATATTAGAGGAGCATACCAAGTCAAGCTTAATTTTATCAAGCATCACCTAAATCGAGTTCAAGTTTGAGCTTAAGCTCAATATGGTGTCATTGTGATCCAACTAGCTTACATCCGAAAATTCAACATTTAGCAAGTTACAGCACCAAAACCAAAACAGCATGTATCTTTCAAGAAATGACCTTGACTACTGATTTCTGTTCAAATACTAGTATACATTTAGTTTTGCTGGAAATGTTTAGATTGGAGTTTGTTTTGGTCTAATAATTTGTAATGGAAATAAGGTATCATGGTAGTAATTGAAAATAAGTGCATCAACTCATAGTGCTCAATTGTGGGAGTAGGATAGCAGACTTAGTGGCGGGAAACAAAATAGACTCCATTGAAGACAAAGAAATGCCTTGCTTTTTTTGAACAATGAAAATAATTTTTCTCAGTTTTCCAAACTTTCAATATGGAAATTGACCACCCTAATGTAAATCCTACTACCATCAGTTTTATCCCCCTATACCACTCACATGCAATTAGTTATGGCAAGGCTTTAACTAACAGCAGGATATGTTATAGATACTAAGTTGTGGCAAACGCCAGATAATTTCGGAAATCATGATACAAATGCTCCCTACCCTTATAGTTGAAATGTTCAACCAAACTTATTTTTTTACCTGCAAGGGGAAGCTATTGCTGGATTTGGTTTCTCAGGCTTCGGTATTCTTCTAGTCCATAACTGATAGCATGCAGTGCCTATGATGACCCATTTTTGCTCATTCAACTATTATTACATCATCAAATTCTGTCACCACATTTCGTAATCTTCCTTTAAACTAGAACTGGGGACTAACAACCTATTTACTTCAATGAATGGAATAAGACTGATGTAATAGTTATTATTAAACAATGGAACGAAGTTGTAATAAGATTGTTATTGCTGATTTCTTTTTTTCCTTTTTTGGACATGAGGGTATTTTGGAGGGGGAAAAAAATCAACTCTAGCATTGAATTGCTATTCATAAGTTTGAGTAATGAATGATAATTCAATATTTTTTGTAATAGGGATTTTCTATGGAATCACTATCACATGTTTAGAAATGCATCCTATAAGTCTTATGTATGTTTCTTTGGTAATCATAATTTCTGCAGATTCAAAGTCAGATGCAGCTATGCAGAAGCCAGTGTGAGGGATGATCAATCCAAAACCATAGATGTTGTGGCTGATGTTAAGGCTGAACGGGTAACAACTCTGAGGCTTTTACTTGTTTGTGTTGTCACCATGATATGTTATCAGCTTATATACAGCTGTCAAATATATTCTGATATTGTTCTTTTGTTTGTTTTAGTAGGTTGTGGTATTAGGAGGCAGTGGCTTTGTCGGTTCTGCAATCTGCAAGGCTGCTGTATCTCGGGGCATAGAAGTTTTAAGCCTCAGCAGGTGAATGGAACAACTTGTAGAGCTCTAATGTTCATGCATGGACATTGAAGTTCTTCTATAGCCTTGCTACCTTAATACACGATGTATACATGGATCATTAATTTCACTTTCAACTAGAGGGTTTGAGAAATATCTGTCTATGTTTCTAACGAATTGTTAACCTTCTATCCTAGGTCGGGACGTCCTACTTTCCCTGGATCATGGGTGGACCAAGTTACGTGGATTCCAGGTATTTTTATTATCTATTTTATCTCCCAAATGTTTTTTTCCCAGATTTGGTAAAAATATTGCTGGCTAATGAAATTTATTGCATTTTTTACTTTCTTGACCATGACCAAATCCTCTCAGTCTTTTGCCTCAAAATGTTGAATATATTTTCTTACCTCTATGCTTTCTCTAGTGTCAATGCATCTTTGATGCATTTTCCCTTGGTCTAGAATGAAGACTAACGGAATATTTTGCCTAACTTTCGCAACAAATGATTTATAGCACAATAAACATAGACAATTGGACTAATCCAGAGCAGCTTGACATATCTCACATGTACATGTTATTGGAGGGTCACTGTCACTTCTGTTCTTTAGATGGCATATTGTTGTACTGTTGGACAACTTTAGAGACTCCCCTTTTCAAAGTGGTGAGTCTCAGCAATATGATCGATGTTGCATTTTTATCTTTCAATACAGAACATTTCCATTGTTTGTATCACACACAAAAGCTTCTTCTTATGTCACAATATATATATGATTATAACAAAGACAATGGATTTAAGTGAATAGCAAAGTAAAGTCACAAACCATAGAGAACATAAATAGATCCATTTTTTCTTTCTTTTTTTGATAAACAAACCGATTCAATGATTAATGTTCCTTTTTATATTAATTCTGTAAGAGTTGAATCCTATTGAATCATTAGAATATCCAAATTCTTCAAATTCATTGGGTTGCGCAATGTTTAATGGTAGGTTTTACAAAATGTCTTCCCAGCAATTGATTCTTAAGAAGTTGTTATAAGAAAGATGCAAATAATAGAAGAGCTTGATCAGTTGCATGTTTGCAATTTTAGGATTCATATCCACCTTAATTAAAAATCCTAACACTGCAAACATCCAATTGCTCTTCTACTATTTATGTTGACCTTTCGTTTAGGAACTTCTAAAGAATCAAATAACTTGTTCATTGTCATTATAATTTTTTGATTCTCAAATTTCCCAACA
Source organism: Lumnitzera littorea (assembly GCA_024138015.1). NCBI lineage: Eukaryota > Viridiplantae > Streptophyta > Magnoliopsida > Myrtales > Combretaceae > Lumnitzera > Lumnitzera littorea. The sequence goes on along the minus strand of JAMXBB010000001.1, from coordinate 92,845,857 downwards.
CCTTTTGTCTAATTCACAAGTTATGAAATGAAATGTCATAAAAGATGATCATAACTTCCCGCTTTGTTCTCCTTTCAATTCTTGCTCCCAAGCAAAAGTAAACCTATATGTATAGTGGGGGATGTACTACTTTTATATAGGGCCTTTTTTTCTCACCCCCAGCATTCCCTTGAAATTCTAAAGTTGATAATAAAGAATACCTGTGCAGCTAAGTAGTTGCTATCTGCTAGAAATTGAATTATTATGGCATTTTTAAGCAAAACATCAGTAGACATTTACAGGTAAAATTTTATTCAGGTGGTGATGTAATTGGTATACTGCGTTGAACTTTTTAATGATGAGATTGATTGCTAGACCAGCCAGTCCAATATCTGAATTGGGAGCATGCTGATCTGCCTCTATTTAGAACTTACTCAGTCCATTACGTGATTCTGTCAGTGCTGACAGCTAATTTTACATACATACAGGAGATGTTTTCTATGCAAACTGGGATGAAGTGCTGGTCGGTGCAACTGCTGTTGTTTCAACGCTTGGAGGTTTTGGCAGTGAGGAGCAGATGAAGAGAATCAATGGTGAGGCTAATGTGGTTGCTGTGAATGCTGCAAAAGATTTTGGTGAGTACTTATGGTTCTTACGAAGCATGGTTAATAGGTATTTGTAATGGTTGCTTGTTACACCTTTTGGCTGCATGTGGCAGAGAGCAGGTTTAGTAGTTACTCTTGTAATGACACAGATTTGTGGACAAAAGTCACAAAATATGTGAGAATTTTTTCCGATGGGATTCAGTAAATTGCTCATTCACTTATAGGGGTTTATCAGAGTGTTAAAATTTATGCTTGTGGAAACACGAATTATCTCATGTTCACATTTTCTTGCAGGGGTTCCCAAGTTTATCCTGATATCTGTACACGACTACAATCTTCCACCATTTCTTCTGTCATCTGGATACTTCACAGGAAAAAGACAAGCTGAATCAGAGGTTCTCTCGAAGTATCCAAATTCAGGTAATATATAAAGAACCAATTTCCAAGCTTTGGGATTGTTTAATGTTAATGATAGTGCAGTTTAGTGCAGGTAATATCTAAGAATTGATTCTTTAGCATTGTGATAATTTAATGTTAATAAAGTTCAGTAGTGAACTAAGCAATGTAGGAACCTCATTGAGGTTCCTTGTCTACTTGCTCACTTTGATTGCCACAAGCAACGTTTTTAAGGTGATATATCTATGACATAGCCTAGGCCGGACTGGAGGTGGGGGCTAGACCTTGCTGTCGTACCTCCAAGTTTCGAAATTTGCAGGAAATTGTTAATTTTTAGAAAAAATTTTGAGAAAATATACTTTTATGGTTTTCCTCTCCAGTGTGCAGCTTGCTCCTCCTGGAGTGAAAACCTGAGTATTCCCACTGGCCGTGCAGCTATAGTTAGTACCCTGCAATTGCATTGATAGTGTAAAGGTCTACTATGTTACGATATTCCTCATGTCCTTGCTGCAGGTGTTGTCTTAAGACCTGGTTTCATATATGGGAAAAGAAGGGTGGATGGCTTCGAGATTCCTTTGGATATTATTGGGGAACCAGTCGAGAGAATTCTTGCTGCATTAGAAAATTTCACTAAGCCTCTAAGCAACCTGCCTGCATCCGATCTACTTTTGGCTCCACCGGTTAGCGTTGATGACGTTGCCCTTGCCGTGGTTAATGCAGTAACTGATGATGACTTTTTTGGAGTTTTCACAATAGAACAAATTAAGGAAGCTGCCTCAAAAGTGAGAGTGTAATTACAGAGGGCTTGCTCAAAGTATGTCACGCGCATGTGGACCCTAGCCAAAATACTTATTCGAAAATCGTTTTCAATCTGATATGAAAATTCATATGGCTCTCAGAAATCTCCCTCTCTTGCAGACGTTTTCTCGATATAATTTTGTACGTGAAATAGTTGTTCAGCTCAATTACTTTGTCGCCTTACTTTAAAAAACTGATGGACTACTTTATCTTTGGGAACCACAAAAAGGGTTGGAAAAACTTCATACTGATAAACCAGAGAAAAAATTGCAATAACCTGATCATCTATCTTGGCCACTGCATAATGATGGCTTTCACATGCTTAGGCTTTTATATCGCATGGTCAACGAGATGATATTGTTAATCAATGTGAGAATTCGCTGCGGGCTGAAAGTTGGACATTTGCAATGTTAACAAACCTATGATAGCTTTTGCTTGCAGTGATAGGCAAGTGTTTTTAGAAAACAAGGGAATTTTGAGAGTCTTCTAGAAGTCTTTTAACCTGTTTAGTGATAAGACCGCCTGCCAGATAATACAAAATTTGCAAGTTTTGTCCGCATCTTTATTGGGCCATCTGTCGAAGACTATACCCATATTTCATAGTAAAACTATTGGCAACCAAATATTTAGTCTAGTCCAATCCCTCAAGAGTATGCGAACAAAATGCTACCAAATGCCACTTAAGACATAAGAGGTGTTAATTATCTCTCTCTCTCTCTAAATCTTGCTAAATCTGTGTGACTCGCAAAAGTGCGGCTTGGGAAAATTTTGTGGACATAACAATAGATATGGTTGTCGCTCTCTTTCAGAAAAGCACCCTTGAATTTTATCAACTTGAACCGGTAGAGAATACGTTAATACGATTTTATCAACTTGAATTTTATTATATTTTTTAAAAAATGAAAAATGTAGATATAATCAATATTTATATGTATTGAAAGAAACTACGATAAAAAATTCTCTAATTAATATAATGTTATGAAAAACGAATGATTTGATTTATTCAATGGCAAAAAGTACACAAAATCTCTTTCTCTCTCTCTCTACAACATGTTTTTATTATCAAATTATATACAATATGTATTATTTTCATATAAAGAATGATTTATAATTTATTGAATAGTATCCATTGTTGAAATTACCTAAATAATTTGAAATAATTTGCTACAATAAAATATAAGAAGTAGGGATTTCTAGAATTATATTAAATATGACAAGAAAATTATGGAAATATGCTGATGATACTATAAAATTTATGATATATATTATGATTCTTGCTTATTTAGTTACTTTCTTATTTACTTTATCCAAAAAAGAAGTGGTTATTGTAATACTTTTGGCCTAAAAATTATGAAGATAGTTTTTAGAGCATCTCCATTCACATGGAACCTTAGATTACAAATCTCATTTTTGAGGTTTTCAACGGATGGGAAGAGGCCCTTAACCTTTTTGTAGTCCTTACTTAAAGACCACAAAAGTAATATTTTTATTTTTTTTATATTGCTTTTAATGTTATGTTAGTTTAAATTTATATATTGTGAATCTCATAAATAATATAAATAAATATTAACAACTTTTATTTAAAAATCTTATTGATAAAGTGGAAAGATTCTTACGAAAATGGGTTCTTAAATTATTGATGTGGTATTTAGAGAATTTAAATAGGGTTCTTATGAATGATGCTCTTATTGAACACATAGTCGAACCAAGACTTGAATGACCTGGATTAGGGCTGTAAAGGAATTATGTCAAGAAGATATAATATCTAAGCTTCAACTCAAGCTCGACCAACTTGACTGTTCAAGCTTAAGTCGAGTTTGGTCGAATTTAGAATTTTGAGGTCGAGTTGACTTAAAGTAATATTTAATAAGCTTGAACTCAATTCAATTACACTCAATTTATATAAAATATATTTTATTCTAACTATAATAATATTAATATTTATACTTAATTCGAGCTCTATTATACTCGTGAGCTCATCCAAACCAACATTATAAAGCTCAATATTGACTTAACTAAGTACTTAAGTAGTTTGATCTTGAACTCAATTCTACTCGAGTCAAACTTGAGTAAAGATCAAGTTATTAAGTTAAACTTGAGTAATTCACAAGTAATTTGATTTGTTTCCACTCTTAAATGAGATGGTAGAACAAGCTCTAATACATTCGTTTTTGCTTCTTCTTTTTTTCGGAAATATTAAAAAAAAAAAATTGAAACAATGTTATACAAAAGATAGAATGATAAGATATTAAATACATGAACTCCTAAGATCTAAATTCCAAAATTGAACAATCTCTTCTTACTTGTGCGATTGGAGACTCAAGAAGTGATTTAGAAGGCTCAGAATTAAGAGATGATGATGGCGAGTTGATGATATTTAACCAAACCATTTATCCAAATATATGATTTAGTTCGTGTGAGTTAATACATTTATGTTTTCTTCTAAGTCATGAATTTCTTTAAGCAATTACTTCGTTGATTTGTGTCTTTTATTTCCAGAATAATTGGTATTGGTTTGATCAAATTTTGATATTTGAGTATATGATTAGGTTCATGTAACTAAACGATATTTATAAAAATTGGAGCCGAGCGGAGAAGTCTCAATAAAGTCAGCTTATTAAGGAGTTATGTAAGGAAGATAGTGAGAACTGCAGAATGAGATGGATCTGGGAAATGAAAACTTATCCGAAAGAAAATAGCCTTCTTCATTTGGAGATGTTTACATAATGGACTGGCAACCAAGCACTTACATTATATATCCTGGAAGAGTATAAATCAATCGGGGACCTTCTGGAGTAGTTTTAGGCTGAACTTAAATGAATGGATCAAGGCAAACGTGAAGAGGAGGAAAAAGGATGAAACGAGATCGTGTCCATGGCATGTTAAATTTGTGTTCAATCTCTAGAGCATCTGGAATGAGAGAAATAGGGTTTTGTTTCGTGAAGGAAAGGGGATTTCTCTCCTACCTGAAAGAAATATTAAAGCTAACTAATGTTGGGCCAAAGCTCAACAATGAAAGTATGAAGGGAAAAAGGAGCGGCAGTAGGTGGACTGGCTAAGGATGATAAAGGAACATGTAGCTGCTACGTCAGCAATAGAGGCGGAAATATGGCCAATATATTGGAGTATGGAGATGGCAAAAAGACATGGATGTGAGAATGTCGTTACAGAATTTGACGTCAATGGAAGCTATTAAAATAATCACAAACGTAGATGGAAATAATGTGTTTTTACCTAATGTGATGATCTAACCAGAGGAAGAGGAATTGGAATCTGATTTGGATATCCAGGCCGAGAAATGAGGAATGAAGCTGTGCATGAACTGGCAAAACATGCTCTCGAAACGAAGAAGAATGCTGAAGGATAGCCTCCCGAAGACGAGTAATACGTTAAGGCAAATTTTGTTTTTTGTGTTTTTGAAGATAGACTTTCCTTATCAAGAAACTATGCAGTTTTTATAGGAGGAGTTGCTGCTGTTGGGATGTTTCCCTTTTCAAGTAAATAAAGTATAGGGGAAACCGTAAAAAATCTTCCTTCAAACGTTAACTTAGTTGTGAATTAATTTTCTAAATTTTTAAAATATTTCCTAAACTTTTATAAATTAATAAATAATTTTTATAATTTTTTAAAATTTTAATTTTAATATGTAAATATCACATAAACTTTGATTTTAACATATAAATACTTCTTAAATACTATTCCTAAATTATGAAGTATCATTAAAATCAAAGCTTAAGGATTATAGAGATTGTTTTATCAATTTATCAAAATTTAGGGATTAAAAATTTTACTTTAAAAATTTAAGAATTAAAATCAATTTGTATCTAAATTAAAGTTTAAGATGAGAGATTTTTTTGTATTTTTTCTCAACATATATTCATCGGAAAAGAAAAAATGATATTTTAATGACTGAAGTAGCCCTCTTCCAGCCCTTCAATCCTTGACCCCTATGTCCAAACCTTATGAAGATACCGATCCGAGTTGACTACCTCGATGAATACGATACAAGGGGCCGAAACTTTATGAAGAGAGAGGAGCGTGGTGGGGCGTTCGCGTGCTTCCTTCAAAAGTTGGTAGGCCCACTTTGAAACTTGGCAGGAAAGTGTAATTACATTCACATTATGGGTTTTAAATGGTTTATATTATTAGTTTGTATTAGTGGGTCCATGTTTGAATCTTCATTTTTCAAATTTATTTAAGGTTAACTTCCAATCTTCTTTTATCTATACCTATATTCTTTAGGATGGAAGATAAATTTAGATATAATATTTGACTTTATCAATTAACCATTTTCACTAAAAACAGAAAAATATATTATTCAAAGGTCATGATTTATAATTTTGATTTGTCATATATGTTTTTACATTACTAATAATTTGTCCATTCACAATTGTTTTTATTTAACTATTTCCAAATGATATATACCTTCAAATGCTGAGTAGATAGTCTTGTCATATAAGACACTTATTTGGACTTTATTTCATCAGATAGGTTCAAAGTAGATAAATAAGATCATGAGATAAGTTCCAAATAGTAATTTTTCTATACTTACTCCTACAAAGTAGGTACGAGTATAATATAAGTGTATCCTATACCCATAATAGAATTGATACTCTAAAATCTATATGATATAGATTTTAGAATATTTTATACCCACCTTATAATAATAATTGAATAACACTAATAGATAAAAAATTAATACTATTATAGTATTGTTCCTTTCCATCTCTCTCTTACTCTCTTAGGGGGAGGGTTGGTTTAAAATATTTTCTCATTTTATAATATCTTATTTTTACATTACTTTTTTTCACTTTTGTTAACTCTAATTTAGTATGGTATCAAAAATATCTTAGTTCTTAATTTATTGTCCAATATATTTTATTAGAGTTACTTAGCACATGGTTTTTGTATTCTATATATAACAATTTTATGATTTAATAAAAATCTTATTTTGATTATTTGAAAAAAAAATAATTTTGCATGATCCAACCAATTCCAATCGCAAGAATATTCTCTATTTTTTTATAATTAAATATTCTTTATTTTACTTACTAAAACTTTGTATTATTATAATTAAATTGGATACAATATATGTCTATCGACTTAAAAAAAATTATATAATTACAAATTATATAAATAAAATGAGCAAAATACTGTTGCTAATACCACGTTACTATTTGTAGATGCGACATTAACATTTGTCTACTATAGCTATGTCAGTGTAAATATTATATTTCATTTTCAAGGTGCAACATGAATATCCTACTAGTGTTGTATTATAAAGATGCAATATTAGTATAAATATTTAAGATATAATAAAATAATAGTATTTTAACAATACATTTTTTATCTAATTTATATTTATGTGATATTTATTAATTTTGATGGTAAACATATAAATTTCTCAAACTAAATGTGTTGTAAATATAAGAGCTTTTAAATTATTAATATTTGGTCCATTAGTGTAATTATATGTTTAATATCGATTATGTGTTTACATAATATTTCAAAAGAAAATAATTTTTTTTTAAAAAAAATGTTTCATAGAACCCTATACCTTATAACTACATAAGACATAGTACATGGTGGATTTAAGGTTTTATATGATAGGTTTCAAGTATAAAAGTTTTGAAACTTATAAAGTAGGATAAAGATAAGACATCATATTTTATCCACTCACCTCTATTACCTTCTATATATACTAGTAGAAACTCATACTTATATAATGTATGTCTAAAATAAAAAATGTTAATTAATAAATCACTAAGATATAAATGAGATGGTTTGCAAGAAAAGAGATATTCAAGTTTGTATTATTCTTTATGTTGATTTGAAATGTGGGATGGTATCACAATATGGTAGTTTATTTGTTGAATGTAGGAGAAGATTAGTTAGATTAAATAAAATATAAAATATATAATAAATCTTAATAACACATACACTAGAAGCACTTGCCTTTGGTATTACGGAAATATTATAGGATGTTGTATCTATATTACGGAACAACAAGAAAAAAGAAAAAAGTAAATATTCAAAAAGTCAACAAATTTGATGAAAGTAATATTGTTAATAAAAGAAAAAAGAAAAGAAAACTCACAATAATCGAGAAAAATTATAAATGAAATCATATAATGAGATATTGGTAGTGGAAGGTTATCTTAGATAGAATTGGGGCTATCTAAATTAATGGGTGATAAGTTTAAAATAGTGGGTGTTTTTTTTGTAAAATAAAAAATAAAAAATCAAAATATTGGAAATATTTTCTTTAATATATAATAGATAAATTATGAAAGCTTTTTATATTGCATTCTTAAAGTTCATTACTTAATGGAATAAAATTGAAATATTTAAATAATAGCAATATATTCGTAGTAGCCATAGTAGCAACAACAATAACAATAAAAACAATAATAATAATAATAACAACGGCTACATATACAAATATATATATTTTCTGGTGATTTATATCAAAGGGGGGAGATTTAAATCCTATTTATCAATGATGTTCATAAAGTTTTATCACATATAAACATTTTCAATTCATATTGGTGAAAACAAAAACATGTATTATTGAAAAAGGACAACCTATGTCTAGGCATGGTCGATTTTGATCTATGAATCCAATTCGAATATCAAAGTTTTATACGAATATAGGTTTTTTTTTCGAAAAATATTATGAAAAAATGCTTGTTTTTTAAAAAATACGAATATAGTATATCGAAAGCACATCAAGTAAATACACATTCAGTTGCTAATATTTTTTACATTGAAAGCGCATCCACTACTTACGCTTTTAGTGTAATTCTTTATGACTAAAGGCGCATGCAGTATATGTGCTTTTAATATGCTAGTTATATAAATCTTAATCCGCGTAGCTAGAGCTTATTCTTGACTGTATCGGTTTCTAAAATTTCTAAAACACAGAGAAAGCTCGTGGAAACTCATAATTGAAGTACCGAACCATTTTTTAACGCAAATGTATGTCTAAGACAGTTATTTATTTTATTAATAATTGACATTATGCAATTTTTTTTTAGAAAAAAAAATTGTTACGTTATTACATAAATTTCGTAATCATAGATGTACCGTAAGTTGTATGAATTATTAATATTTATTATATGTTGTTTAAATTTATGAATGTTTTGTATTGCAGTACATAAGTTATACAAATGTGGGTATGGATAATGTTGGAATATAAGTGAAAATTATTGTGTATGTATATATAAATTTGGCGTTTTTATTGTGCTGAGTCAAATTAGAAAGTTAAAGTTAGGTAGTCATGTTGACGACGCAACTTACCAAGATGATTACGTACATTTTGTAATGTTATTGCTTGATGTATAGATGAAATTTTTAGTATCATTTAAATATTTGGTTTATTGTGGCATAATTAGAATGGAAATGGTAGATTATGTGAAAATTATTGCTTATGTGAACCAAAATATAATGATGAGTAGCTGGCGAGAGGAGTATGATAGGGAGCCTGTTAAGAAGTTGAAAGTTAGGAAGGATTTGGACTTCTCTCATTTCGATCAGAGAATTTATGGATGTGCTAGAGTTAACTTGAGTGGTATTGAATTTATGCACAAGCATCTCTTTTTTCATGTTACTGGAGTTATCTACAAATTGATAGCCATTAGAGATGATGAGGATGCTGAGAATTTCATTGAGATGGCGGAGTTTTTTGGGGAATGAAGTATTTGGAAAGTGTACATAAGGTACATTAGGGAATCGAGTGCTCGAAATGAGCATAAAATACATGAGTCAAACAATTTAACCCTTTCGGGTCTTCATAATAACCGGTGTAAAGCAAACAAATGTAGATCAATCAAATAAACTGTACATAGATTTCTCTAAGCATGAGCACGTGAATATCACAGAAGAGTAGCTTGACGAAGCATTAGGTCCTATTATCGAACATGAAGAGTCTTATGATTCGTATGTAAAGAGAATGTATATGGATATAAATGTTGATGATGGGAAGAATGTGGCAGATGTGGATGGTGATGGGGATGGTGATGGGGATGGTGATGAAGATGATGTTAGCCTTGAAGATGATTACGCTGAGGATTCGGGAGAGGCCTAGGTGAGACCATATGTTGGTGGGAGTAGTAAATCAGTCTAGACACTTCACAGTGAGGCTTAAACAGGCCCTATTGTCGAACTGGTAAAGTATTGTTAAGTAGGCAAATAAATAAACCTATTGATAGGCTTATTAGAGATTTTACCCTATTTTATAACAATTAGTACGATGGTAGCGGCTACGTAACACTCGAGAGAGATATTAATGAAATGTGCAGCAACATCATCGGTTTTGATGACTTGAGTATTAGTTTGCGTTTCAATACGAAGAAGGATCTTATAAATACAGTTAAGTCATTTCATCTAAGGAATCGCTGTAATTTTCATGTGGATATTTCAAAACTGAATGTACACGATGGAGGGTAGTGCAGGATACGACTTAGCATTTGCTGTATGTCCTAAATGCGTATCGTACTGCTTTTGACATACGGACAACGCATCAAGTATGATATGATAAGTTATCTTCTTTGCTGTCCTTTTCTTGGCTATAAGTGATAACCATCGTTGTTTGATTAGTTGTTTATTTTTATTTTCTTTTTCTTTTGCCCATTAGGTTATTTGGGAACCTTATACAAAGGAGTTGCTACAATTGCTGCTTCACTTTTATATTATTGAGCGACACATTTAAACTGCTTGAGTACTATTCATATGTTTCTACATCATTAAGTGGTGCTTTCTAGACCGTGTCGTTTGGCAGTTTGGTGGATATTAGTAGTTCCATAGGAGGTTGACACCTTAGAGCAGCTCTATCAGCTGGACCTTCGGGGTAGAATGAATGTTAATTGAATCAACATATACTCTTCCTACATCCAGGCTTAAGGATAAAGACACGGATTTCTAGTATACATCTAAGGTCCTCGAATGGTCGATGAGAGCTATTGGCCGTAGTATAGACAAATCATCCGACGTTTATTATACACTACAGAGTTGTCATTGGTCGATTGGTATGTATATCTAAAATTGTCTACTATTTTATTTTTCACTCGTTTATACTTGCTATCATATGTATCAACATTTGTTTTGCTTTACTTATTTCAGGTGGACTTGCTCAAGAGTGTTAAACTGGTACCTAACTATCCTACAGCGCTTAGCATTACAGATGGGATACTTGACTTTGTTGAGCAGCATAGTGGCCTTATTCTTTATTTACAGTAGGAGGGCATACATGAGTTATCCCATATGGATTACGGCGAAGAGCAGGGACTACTTGCTGATGAGGAGATGCCAGCTCTTCGTGCATTACCTAGGGGTAGAGCTAGAGTTTAAAGAGGTAAGGCTCGAGCGGTACGTTGTTGGATAGATCTTCGTGACGATATCTTATCACATGCTTGTCATTTTGTAGACTTAGGGCATATTAGCGAAGGATATAGCATATACCCTGAATCAAGTGTTGCCTCCACTTCGAGAGTAGAATCTATCTCTAAGGCTGGATTTAGCTCATACATAACTCCCGAGTTTTAGCAACATTTTGATCTTGCGACTACACTAGCTCCTTAAAAGCGACGTTCTACCCTTATATATTCATCTATGGGTAAGGCATCACTCAGCTGCATCCGGGCCATCGAGGTGACCTAATTCTTCTTAAGGAACTTGAGCTCAACGATCCACTACTTGAGCCTACTCAAACATACGATAAATCGGTGCGTTCACTTCTTTCTCATGCCGTGAGGACTTTTACATGGCATAGGTGTTAATAAATATGTTTAGTCTATTGTTTTTGTTTTCTCTTTTATTTTTCCATTGTATTGATGTTGTTATTGACGGGTTACAAATTTTGTATATATATTGATTATTCAAAATGTAATTCAATTTTCATCATATATTATAATTCAATAAATTGTTTATTTATCATAATTTTACAATTTATAATTATTTTTTCTTCTATTCGATGTGTATGGTCATTAGATGATCATCCTATGTGTTTATTTTTTCCCTACTTGCCATATTTATTGAGGTGTTTCATAAAGTGTGTATCTAATTTTTCATTCAGTTTGCAAGTTAAGGATTGAAAGAACATTACTTTATCGTTTCAAACGAAGTAAAATTAGTAATGGAAATTAGACTGAAAGTGCATCAAATGAATATTTACACTGAAGACGCATCTATTTGATGCGACTTCAGTATCATAATATGAACTGATGGCTTATTAGGTGGATGTACTTTAAATTCAGGTTACTGAAGGTGCATCTACTACATATATTTTAAGTGTAAAAAATATAAGTAATTAAAAGTATATTTAGTTAATATGCTTTTAGTATATCATATTTATATATTTTTTTAAAACAAATCATTATTTATAATATTTTTCGAAAAAAATTTCGTATCTATATAAAACTTCGAATAGCAATTCGTAAACTACGACCTAAACAATTTCCATAGTTCTCAATCATTAATCAGATCGCCAATTGCATGATTTAATGGTGGGTCCACCCTCGAGAACCGTAGGAATCGTTAACTCCCATGGTTGGCTAATATTATGGTAGGGAAAAGTTTGATCCAGAAAGAAGAGGCGATATTATTTGATTTTTTATCCTTGAAAAGGGAATAATTTAAGAAAAAAGAATATTGGGAAAAAAGTAAAATTATTTAGACAATCAATATAAAATTGATGTGGAACTTAATACAAACCAATCTTGAGTGGACCTGTGCCAATTCTCCTATATGGGAAACTGCAAGTTAATAATTTTGGATCCATTCAGAATCGTGCCCTGATCTAGATTGACCTTACGCAAAGAAATATAACTCCTGTCATTTTCAACCTTTAAATAATTTTCATTCAGTGCCTCATATAATTAATATATGTTATATTACTAAAGCTTTCATATGTATTACAGATATGTTTTTGCTGAATATTTGTTAACATAATATATTATATTAATTGATACCTGCGCAGTCCCCATACAACTTTAACTTTATAACGAGGCTGTATTTTATACCTTTTGTTTCATCGATATATTAAAAATCACACGTGATTATTTACTAAATTGTACTTGTTTTAAAGAACTAATAAAAATACACCTATGGGGAGGAGGAATAAGAAATTCTTCTCTAAAGCAACTATCAAACTAGTTTTAAGTAAAATTTATACATAAGACAGGTTATAACAAGTTTCGTAAATATTTCGTAATGTTAGTGACGGTGAATGACCGAGAAAGGAAAAAAGAAAATAGGGAGAATAAAACATGTAAAATCTTTTGATATATCCAATCATCTTAGTGAGGATTGAAAGTATTGGCGAGTTTTAACTATTTATAATTGTTTTTTATTTAATTATAGCTTTTTTCTTTCCTAAAGAAGGTTTTGGAATTAATTCATAATCCTATTAAAAAACCATTAAATTCAATATTTAGTTACATAATAAAAATTATTTGGTTTAATATAGCATAAAAATGGCATATTGCAATAAACGTGTGTGGAAGTTATTCCTTAATGCACAATATTAGCTTAAGTTTAAAGTAACGACGAAAAAGTTAGCTAATGCCAAAAGTTTGAAGTCAATGCTTGGTCTGGTGTTTGGTCTTCTCATTTAAGTTTTCCCAATCCTTAACATTAGATTTCAACAGTTGGAAAAAAAAAAAAATTAGACATAAACTATATATACATGTATATATATTGTTATATTATGTGGAGTTAGTGAGACAAAAGTCTAAAAATTCCAGTTTCTTTTTTTTTTTTTTTTTTAAATTCCTTTCATTTATATTTAGGTTTTTTCGATTAAAAAACTATTAAAAAATTATAATAAATCAAGACCTGATTTTCTTTAAGTAAAACCCGCTATTAAAAAATCAAAATAAATCTCAAGACCTGATTTTCCAATAAAAGGAAAAAAGCAAAACCCTATTTTCACTTAAATTAGATCATACAGGATTGAAAGGGCCAAACACTCCTCTCTGCCCAGAAGGGAAAGAAGGAAAGAAATAAAGAGAACTTCACAATCTGCAATCCTCTTTCAATTTCCTCATCTCGTTCCAGTGGTGCCGTCAGAAGAATAAGTTGAAGTTATCAGATTAGAACTTCAAGTCAATGCCGACTGTTGGTTAAGGTAAGAAAGTTTTAGTTGAATCGAAAAAATAAACCTAGGTTTTAATTTGGATTTTCTGATCAGATTTTTTGATAGAAGTTTTTCAACGAAATTCGTAAAATTTGGGTTTTCATGAATTTTTAATGGTAGCATGCAAAAAATAAACCTAGGTTTGCAAGAAAGATATTGGTTTATTATCTGTTTTTTTTTTTTTTAATTAGTTTATCATTGGATTCTATATTTCTAAAAAAAAAAAAATTAGAAGATTAACATATAAAGTGCCTTTTTTTTTTTCCCTTTTGATTTTGTTAATATCAAGCTGATTTTTAAGTTTTTCTAACATAACCTAAAAGTACACAAACTAAATCAACTGTTTTCCAGATCCTCTCATCGACTTTCAATGGCGCTGTTATCTTAAGAATTATTGGGGCGAATTTTGTTCTTCAACATTGAATTGGAACAGTTCTCTTTTTACCAGTTCATTTAACTGTTTCATACTGATTGATCTAGTACCTTTTGATAACAATGGCACCAAGTATCGTAAAGGAATTGGGTAATAAGAGTAGGCGAAAGCTTTTGCTCAACTCGAGAAAAAAAGGAGCCAAACTTGACAGCACTGCTCGTAGAGTTTTTCCAGCATGTAAATTGTCAAACAATAAGTTTGGGAAGCGTGGTAAATTGTATGGTTGCAGAGGAAAGTATATGAGTTGTGGAAACCGCTTCTATAAATCTGTTGCAAGATGTTATTCAAATTTTATGAAAAGTGGGATGCCTCGACGTTTAATGTTTTATCAGGATGGTGAATGGACTGATTACCCTCAGGGTCTAATTGGAATGGTCAAGAAAGATCTTCAGATGAAGAAGGCCATTGTTGAGGTTGATTTGGATGGGGATCGATTCTTATTGGATTTCCTTCACATGTTTCAACTTGATATGGAAACAGGTTTACATAAACCTATTGCTTGGATTGATGAGGCTGGTAGTTGCTTTTTTCCTGAAATTTTTGTTGATGAGTGTTGTGAAGCTGATTGTAGATCATGCTGGGGCCCCAATTCTCAAGTTTGCATTCCATCACAAGAGGTGAAGTTGCATCTTGAAGTTGATATTAATGGAGTAAGTCAACCTAAATTGAAAGAATGCAGTGGGGAGTCGAATTTCATGGATAACCAATTGCAAGTTGGTCAAAATCTTGCGAATGAACATCTACTCATGGAAGTTGAGGATAGTTGTGATAAGGAACCATATATGGAAACAACTGAAATGGTCGGGATAAATCAACAAAAGACACCGAACTTGATACCTAGAAATGAACTTATTGGGGAAAATTTGGATATTGATGATGTGAAGAGGATGTTTCTTTTTGGCATGTGTCCTATTGGTTCTCTAGAAATAATTGATGTCTATCGTTGTTCAAGTGCTTCTATGGAAGCTCGATTCGAACTTTTTTTGAAACAAGCTGAAATTACTAAGAATTATCGTGGAGATGCAAATGTTAGATTTGCATGGCTTGCTGCATCAAAAGCAATATTGCCTACTCTTACTAATTATGGACTAGGAAATTGTGGAGCATCAATAATCAAGCCCTCATATGGCATTGGTGTTCATCTTGCTCCTGCAAGCCATTTAGACATCAGGTTATCTTATGCAATTGATTTTTTTTTTTCTTCCCTTCTTCTGGTTTTGGTATAGAAATGCATTGATAGTGTTGTTGTAAAACTGTTTTTTAGATCCTGAAGTTATAAGATAATCATACATAGAGGTAGTTGATAGATAAGCATTCATCACACTTTAATATCCATCGAAAAAATCAAATATATTTATAATTATTTAAATCTAGTTTATTGTATTTGATTAAATCTGATAATTTTTACTTGAAATATTATGAACAAATAATTGCATTCATTTTTTTTTAACTATAATAATATATGACATGAGAAAAAAGATTGGTAATTTAACATATCATGAAGAAAGAATGGACGTTTTTGTTTGACATCCATATTTGTGATTCTATATGTGGACATTGTGTAATATTAATTCTATTTTATCTAGTAAGTTGTAATTTTGGGCTAGTTGTACTGATGGATCTGATTTTCATTCTGATTTATGGTTAGAACATAATTCTTTATTGAAGTTGTGGTGTTTGATTTCCTTATTGTTTATTTGTCTTTCATGAGATTCTCCTTTTAAACTACCAAACAAAACATTGTGTACCAACAAAAAGTAAAAAATGTGAAGACTAATAGCAAAAAGCTTTTCTTATTATTAGATGGGCTATACATATCATTGCTTTCTGGTGAATGGCTGTACATTTTATTATTATTATTGTTATTATTATTATGCTGTTCTGACAGTCCTAATTTTTTTAACTTCTTAATTACATGGTCAAAAAAATTGAAATATTATCTTTTGGTTTGGTTGACAACTAGAAGTGGCTGTGGAGTTATCAATTGGTTATTTTTGACAACTTTGTGCTTTTGCTTTATAAAAAGGCTACTGTGGTTAGCAAAAGCTTTATCAATTTCATAGATATATCACAAGATATACGTATGCTTTCAAAGAAAAAGAGTTTTGATTATTTTAAAATAGAAGATATCATTATATGGTTATATATAGCTGGTATGCACCCCTTCTAACGTAAAAGGTAACTTATGAAATGGAAAATCCAATCCTTAGCAAATCTACTTTAGACAAGAGTACTTGGTGATGGAAAATCCAATCTTTAGTAAATCTACATTTTTAGTGTCTTTTGTGGCAATAATGTGATGAGTAAGTTTGCCTTTAGTGATCTCATCATTGGACACTTCGTTGCTAAGTACTAGCTTTTTTAGGTCGTAACTTTGGTTACTTTTTCCCTTTTCTTTTCTTTTTAGGCCAATCTATTCTTACTTAAAAGGAACTTGTTGGAGGTGTTGCAAAACTACATGTGATTTGCATAGTTAGTTTGCTAGATTATAGTTTAGTGACTTGCTTTTTATAGTAATTTATGGTTATTTTTATTTGATTATCGTTGTTTCTTGTAATTTTCACTCATTCCTCTTAGCATTTTTCAACTCATAAAACTTGCATAATCTGTTTGAATTTGTTACTTTTATTTTTAAGTTCTTATTTATTAGCTTTATTCCTCAAAATATAACTTCATGATACTTTGTGGTTTGACCTTCAGTGCATACCATAGTGATGTTGACGAAAATAGTATTCAACACGTTCTACTTTGTCGTGTAATAATGGGAAATATGGAACAAGTTGATGCTGGATCTAGACAGTTCCACCCATGCAGTGAGGATTTTGATAGTGGTGTGGATAATCTTCAAAGTCCGACACAATATGTAATTTGGAATATGAATATGACCACCCATATATATCCGGAATTTGTTGTTAGTTTCAAGATCCGAACCAATAATCAAGGTGAGAAGTTATTCCTTGAGAGTTTTTATTTTTTTATGTATTTTTTTGCTAACATTGGTAATGTAGAAAAGTGCTATTTAAATCATGTCATCCGATTGACGGAATGCGCAAATTGGTGTTGAATCTCTTGATGTTCGAAAACCAATGCAATCTCAATCATTCGGCTCAAGCTTGAAGTTTGAAGACAGAGTTTAAAAGTTGTTGGGTATAGGAGCTATGGCTTCATTTTTATGTGTGGATGACTGCTATGTTAGGCCTATTGCCATCAGAATGGATTCGTTAATTCAACTTCTTGTTCAATAAGTTGGGCAACCAAACCCATTACTTGCATTTTGAAGCTTTCAATACTTTAACTTTTTTTTCTTTTTCTTTTTTTTTTTAATTTTTTACAGGAAGTGATTTTGGTAATGAGAGTAGTCTTGCTAATTCAAGGATTGGTTTATCTTTTCGAGAGCATGTGCCTTTTCAGTCATCTATGGTTGATTTGGTAAGAATAGCAAATATTTTAGTCATTTGAATAATATAGTTTTTTAAATATAAGAACATGTTTGAACATGGCATATAGTATTATTGCAAATTATTCTGTGTGTATACTTGCTTCGAATAAGATAATTAATTTGAACATGGCATTTAGGATTATTGCACATAATTTTCTATGTATACTCGCTTCAAATAAGATAATTAATTTCTTTTTCTCGGTATTAAGCTTGTCCATGATATTCTAGGGTCCTTATGGTGCATCTTTGGTATGATTTGGTGCAGCTGGTACAATTAACAGTTATTTAATAAGCTGTTTACATGGACCATTTATTTTGTGTTTGTGTGTGTGAGTTTTAAACTTTTATAAGAGATTGTCCAACAATACCTTTTGTTGATTGGCATGGATTCAATAAGTAATATTAGTAATATATTCATATCTAGCTGTAAACCAAAGAAATTTTTGTGCATAACTGATTATATATAATTGTTTTAGAAATCATTGAATTAAAGGCTTCCTTTACATCTTGAAAACACTATTCTTTGTGACAATTTATTTTCCTCTTTATAAATGATGATTATTGTGATTTTATTTTGCAAATGGAGGATGAATTTTGTTGGTAACTATGTTATGGAAGCATGTATTAGTAAAAATCATTGCCTGAAATTTCAATTAGGGGCTTTTTAGGCAACCACATAAGGATTGTGCACAAATGTGTTTTTTGTTTTAATGTTTTTTAATTGACCATGCACAAAACTGCTTGCAAACTGCACCGTGTGGAAATTGTTGATAGTTTGCACTTTTTCTGATTGTAGTTGAAGGTGCTTTAAAGTTTGTCGTATTCTTGAACAAACAAAGTTTAGATGTTAGATCATGCCCATATTGAACTTGCTTTGGTAGTATGAGTTAATTTTCATGCTATAATGCAGTTGTACTTAATGTATAAAATGGTTTAATGCCTCATTTATTTACTTGTACCAATGAGCAAAAAAGAATGTTCTCAACTTCTATTTTATTTTTAATTTCTAGTGAGTTTTTCTTCTCTCAAGAGCTTCCTTTTTTGTTTGTTTACTTGCCATTGTAATCAGTAACTTCTTTTCAATTAAGAGAGGCATGACTGCCTTAATTTTGGTTTTGGGGAATTTCAGGAAAAAGTGCCTAATAGGGGCCTCAGTGTTCCAAAGATCCCTAAGTCCCCTTGGATGTCCATGCCTACGTTATTTGCAGCTATATCAGATAAAGTATCTTCAAGGGACATGGCTGTAATATATAGCCTTTGCAATCTACTCAAAGTATGCCCACTATTTGTTGTTGTAATCTGTTTAGTTTATATTAAAATGCACTCCTAACATTTATGAAAAACTTTGCCTTTGAGTTGCTTCCATTAGGTTAAGAAAATAAGCCGGGATGATTTTGTCAAGAAATTGAGACTTATCATTGGTGATGATGTATTGAGATCTACTATAATTGGCCTTCAATCCCAGGTACAAAATTTTTGCATTATATCTGCGTTATTTGTACTCTCAAATAATCGGGCCTAGTCCATTCGATATGTGTGAAGTCATGTAGTGTGTTTATTGTTGTCTTTATCCTTTGGTATTTATATGGAAGTGGAAAGCTTAGTTGTGTTTTTAAAATAATTTGTTAATTTGAAGAATTTCCTTTTGATTTAACTACTAAGCACGTATAAAACTATCTTTGATTGATATGTGTTGTCCTTGGATCAACCTTATAGTTTTTTGTTATAGTTACATTTATTTTTTTCTTTTCCTTTTCTTCCATAGTAATGAAACATAAATATTTCAATTTTTTCTCAGGATTTGTTGAAGCATCAAGTGACACCATTTGAGCGGAAAGGAGAGTGTTCAGGTGGCTCTTGATATGGAGTGAGCAATTTTGAAGCAATGCTACTTCCATGAATCAACTTTTTTAGACAAGAGACTTTAGTGGTATTGCCAATGGGGTTAGTGGCAATGTCCATATAAATGTGTCGACATGAAGTGAATTATGCGTTTTGTTCTAGTTGTAAGGATTTAGAATAATATTTATAAATCCTTTAAAGTTTTCATCACGGTATAAATCCAGAAGTATAGTAGGCAAACTTTTGCTCTTTGGTTGACTAGTTTTTTGATGTGTTAGAATTTCATTTTTCTTGTACTGTGTCAAAAAATAGCATCTCATATTTGATAATCAATTGAAAACTTGCAGTTTCACTAGTGGAACTTTGGACCTCTGTTTATTGCAAGAAATCTTGCCCTGTTGTATGGTCTATATTGACTTGCTGCTTGGGATGATTTCCATTTTTGAGGTACACAACTTTGTTAATATTTGAATAGTTAGTTATACATAGATATTACAGCTTATAATTTGCTTTTGCTTGTTAATACTCTACATCCTAATCTGTGGATTTTGTAACGTGGACATGTATAGAAACAGAATTCACAACTTAACAATCTGTAGCTGAACTGATTCACTGGGATACCATCCTATGCAGCTGGATTTTGACCTTTCTATTATCTAGGTTTTGTCTTCCTTTGACTTGTGCAAATTAATATATTTTGAAGGATGGACTTCTTCTGTTTTTTTTTTTTTATTAACTTCTGCTTCTCTTTCTCCAATATTGACTTAATTTTGTTAACGTAGCTGCTGCTTCAAAATATCAATTCTTCATTAGAGCTATGTCAGGATTTGCTCTTGTAGTCTTGTATATGTGCTGAAGTCTATTGTTCTTTTGGTTCTGGTAAGATGATGAAATGCGTACTCTTGCCTCGCAAAATGTTCTTCAAATTCCATCAATGGAGTAAATTCAGATATCTGCATATGTAAGATCTCTTATCAACATTGCTATACTTTCTTATGTTTCAGAGTTCACCTTCCAGTTCTTTATAAAATAATTTCTTGCGATGATATTCTGTACCCATGTTGAATGATGTCCATTCCATGGTATTACAAAAATTTACTTTCTGATTGGGTAAACGCAAAAACTGGATTTTTAGGACGTCATTGGCTAAACAGTTTTTCTTTAGGGAAATTTTCTTATTAGAGTTGCAAGAAGATTCTGTTTTGTTTCTAGCTTATCGGTACTGATACTCAGAATTGGCTCTTCTCTTCTTTAAATAGCTTAAATTTGGTGCTGCACTGAAATTTGTAATCAAACTAATTTTGCAATTTGTCTATGCAGTAAGAAGTTAGATTTTGCCAATCTAGAGAAGCGGGCTTTTTGTCAAAATATATTAAAAGTTGAAGGGTGGATCTTTCTGGCCAGATTTCCAATGCTTAAGGATCCTTGCTATAGCGTAGGAAAAATTACCAAACATAGTAGTTTTAGAGACTCCATAGAGGATGGACGTTTAGCTATGAATAGAACTGGTTTAGAGGGCTTGTAGGGTGCTTCAGGAGTATGTATCGTTTGAAACATGGTTGTAACTTTACGATGTAGATATCGATTTTTCTGGATGGTAGACTTTTTGATTCCCCTTATGGATACTAGTTGGCCTAGAAAAATAAGATAGCAGACTTATAATGTTGGAAATTTGGAATGTTAGCAGATCCGTTGGTTAATAAGAAAAACCATGTAACGAATAAGGAAAATAGATTTAATTACTTAAGAAAATAAATAAACAAATAACAGCTTATCGGTTATCACCAAGGCTACATTTCATAAATATTAATTAATTAATTAACTAAAAAGAAGAAATCTTAATTGATTATTGACATTTTTTATTCTTTAACTATGTCAGATAAGGAAATAAAATTAGTAGATTTATAGGTTTAGCAATGAAGATTGCATAACAAAGTTGTAGGATCTGGAACTAACTAAAAGGAGTTGAATTGGTTACTTTAAAATTGAAACTTTTTGTAATTTAGTCAACTCCTTGGTTACTTAAGTGTTAATGATGTGTAAAATAATATTCAATAATCAAAATAAAATAACTTTTGCAAATGAAAAGACAAGTAGGCAAAAATACTATAGTGTTTCAACCTTATGTTTATTGTGCTCTTATAGCTTTACCGTTGGGATTGGTATTCCATGCGGGTGTTGTTCTACTATATCCAATATCAAATTAAATTTTGAGCAATCAAGCCTTGACCAAAAGCCCATTACTTTGTCCTCCTAAGCTATTACTCGATCTAACATAGACTACAGTATCTAACCTTATGTTTATTGCGCTTTTATAGCTTTATTGTTGGGATTGGTATTCCATATGGGTGTTGTTCTACTATATCCAATATCAAATTAAATTTTGAGCAATCAAGCCTTGACCAAAAGCCCATTGCTTTGTCCTCTTAAGCTATTACTTGATCTAACACAGACTACAATATCTACGACTCTCTCAAAATATAAGAAAGCTTTATACACAAAAATATTAATCAAATGAGGAACATAAAAGAATATCCTCACTACATTTTGGCTTAAAAATAACATAAGAAATAATAAGATATTCACTATTGTAGATGTGGGGGTCTAATTAGAGTGGTCAGGTGTATACTGTGTGAATGGCACGCTATATGTAGCTTCAAAGAAGTAAAGTGAGATTGTTACTTAAAAAGATGATTAGGTGAAAATAAGATAGGGAGGAGGAATGGGTAATCTCAGTATCTCAAATGCACAAATGATAAATAAAGCAACTTTAGGGGATTTTAGGCGTTCACTTGATAGCTTGAGTGAATGAGATCGATTCTTTGTTTAAATACTGTTTGATCTTAGAGAGCAGAGTTTTTATAGTGAAACATTGTTTTTCATATCTTTCTTTAAGAGTTCTTAATGATAAGGAAATACTAGGTATTTATAAGTTATTGGATATGATGGCATCCATCAAATTATCTAAGTGATCAACGGATGATGGAATAGAGCTTGCTCAATTCATGGTTATCTAGAATAAGTTAACTAATGGGCTCCATGAGTCTACTTGAGAAAGGTTGGAGGCGGACGGATCGGTTCAATGATCCTTGTTTCAAGCCTACTAAACCAAATCTTCTTAAATTATCCTAATATAGATTGGACTTCTTAGACCTTGTCATCTAATCTAATGAGTCAAGCCTGAATAAATAATGAGTTTATCTTAATAATCAATATAACAATTTTCAGCCCTTTACAATTATATTTCCATGAGTGAACTTAAATGATAATTGTGAGATAAAAATTATTTCTTTAGTGCTTGTTTTACTTCTTGCTATTCTCTTTGCATTTTTTGAAGTATAAATATATATTCTTCTAGTTCCCAACGGTTAGCTTCACACATGTTCTTCTTATCTTCAATCTATTGGAATAATTTGAAAATTCAAATCTAAAAATCTTGGAAGTGAACTTGTAGTGCGATTGAAAGCTTCCCTTGTATATTTAAATAAACTAGTTAAAGAGATACACAAATAAAAGTTTAAATAATAATTATATATTTGACAAAAGCTAATATAAAAATAATTTAATGTCCTTTACAAAATTATATGAGCAACTTAAGGTCTTAAGAACAAATGACTTGTTATATATATACACACAAAAACATATTTTTATTACTAGATTATATATATAAGGAATAACATAAAATGAATTACTGAATAGTATCCCGTTTTAAAATTATTTAAATAATTTGGAATGTATAAAAAGTAAGAACTCATGAAATTATATATTATTATATGATATGATACGATTGAAAAATAAAATTATGAAAATACGTTTGTGATGCAATAAAATGTTGGAATATAAGAAAGGAAAGAACCTCTAAACGTATATATTATAATATAATATAATTTGAAGACATAAATTATAGACATACATGAATGGTGTCATGAATAGGTGAAAAATTTATGTTATTTCATATTAAGTATACAAAAACTGCAATCCATCATATAAACATCGACACCCTACCATATATAAGCCTCAATTTTAATAGAGAAAAGTACAAAAATGTTTTTAACGTTTTACGTTTTTATGAATCAATTTTTAACTTTTCATTTAGTCCATTTTAGTTTTCAACCTTTTTAAGTCGTATCAAATAAGTCCTTCTATTAACTCTGTTAAATTTTTCATTACTATAGATAGGTGTTAGTATATAATTAGTTTATGTAAGTACAAAAAAGTCTTTAACGTTTATCTATATATACAAATCAGTTCTTAACATTTACTTATATATACAAATTAGTACTTAATCTTTTTCATTTGGTTTATTTTAATCCTTAATATTTTCACACATAACGGAAAAATTAATAGAGGGACTTTTTTGTAAATTTATTAAAACATTAAGGACTAAAATAGATTAAATGAAATGTTAAGGACTAATTCATATGTACAAATAAATGTTAGGGTTTTTTTTGTATTTTTTTCACTTTAATACAAAGGGCATGCCTTTTATATACAAATTAAAAGAATCTTCAATAGTGATAAGATCAAAATGACAGAATGAAAAACATAAGTATTTTATGAATTAAATGATAAAATAGTTATATAAAATAAAAGCATTTTATATTCTGAATCATGTATAAATATTATAAATTAAATATATCTCTATATAGTAGCGATTTGCTGTCTTCCATCATCTTAACTTTTTTCATAAAAAACTAAATGATTCTTTAATTATCTCATTAGACTTTCATATGATAGCATTAAGTTACTTTTTTTGGCATTTGAATGTTGAAGGACTATATTACAATTGGTGATGAGTTCATCACAAGAGGGGAGTAATCGATGGCTTGATTGTTGTGCGTGGTGTTAGACTTGCAAAAAAGCCCCCTATGGCTAAGTCAGTAAGGGTCTTTTGATGCTTAAGTTAGCAAAAGAAGGAAAAGAGAGAGAGTTGTGCGTTTGAAAGATTAAGGAAAGAGTTCTAATAGTTGGGGAGCATTTGTACCTTTGGCTCCATGGCCTATTTATAAGGCATAGAGCTTACTTGCTTGAGACACATGGAAGGCTAGAATTAACTTGTACATGGTTGATGTAAGAGATGTGTGCATAGTATGAGAGAGGATATGCTTTGCCAGTTAGTGAATCTTAGGAAGGATGGTTGTCACATTTGTAGTGTGGGCAGCCATCGCATTTAGGATACTAGGTACATTGGTTGTACTATAGATGTTAGATGCCATATAATAAGGAGAGAGAGAAAGAAAGAGTAGTAGAGGTCCCAAAGCCTTTAAGCCATGGCTTAAGCACTTGGCATATGCTTAAGGGTCAGGATTGGTACTGCACGTTGAGCTTGGATTTGGGTGGTCCAAAGATAATGGGGTACTTGGGCTTATAGAGGACATTGGCTAGAGTCTTCGAAGACTTGAGGAGGTTAAGATGGAAAGGTATTTGGGGTATGCTAAAGTAGGCTGTACTGGTGTTGGATAAATCGAATAAACGCTCCATCAGGCAGGGTTTAAGGAGGTATACGGTTGACTTAGGTTGGAGTGAACCTACAAAGGGGTTAAGCTAACTTGGTTGTTGAAGGCAGTTGAGCTCTTTGAGCTAGAGTAGTGCATGAGGTTATACAAGTAGGTAGAGAAACTTAGGCATAGGCCTTTAGAGCTTGGGCTTAGAATAGCTTATCAACAACAATGAACTCATTGGTGTCAAGACAACGAGGAGAGCAGACTATTTAGAGCTCCAAAGGCCAAGGCTTAAGTTGCAATGGATTGATCCTAAGGAGATAGGTGGTGAACCAAGGCTTGTCAACCAAGGATCGGGTATTACTGAGCACTTGTACACGTGATGCAATGGTTGGCTTGACAAACGTAACCCTTAAGTTGATGTGATGGTTGATATGAACAAAGCAAACTTTAGGCTGCGGTTTAATGATGGCATTTTAGACAGTGTGCACTACTTTAGAAACATGTATGGGTGCTTCGTTAGCGATATGAGTATTATGCAGATCTGGGTTGTTAGGCACTAAGTGAGGACACGTGGATGGCTAGAATTGAAATCCCTATTTGGGAGGGAAATGACAATACATGTACCCCTTCTTCGTCTATATAAAGGCCCTTTAAGGTTAGGGGTGGCACTCATTTCTTCACTTTCACTTTCTTCCTTATCGATACTTTACCAAAATTTCTCTAGAAATCTCCCAACCTTCTGTCAATATTGAACACAACAAAAATTCCCTTGACTTACTCACAAAAGTAAGAGTATGATGGCTAACCAAAGTGGCTCGAAGTTCTAAGGTAATGTCTCAAATTTTTATAAGATCTTTACTATGGTTTAAGATACCTATAGGGTAATGACCAATCTTGCTCCCTCCTTTGGGGGAGTAAGGATGACGGTGAAATGTGGTATTGGAAAATGGGGAAGATGGCAACGATGGAGAGGCCTCGAGAGAGGTACGCTGACAATGGGTGGATGGAGAGTGAGTGGACGGCTATGCCTGACGGGCGAGAGTGCAAATGTCGTAGACTGTATGTTGTATAAGCATAAAGACGAGGCATTCCCTTCTTTTTGGTATTTATGGTACATTAAACTTAATTACAAAGAGAGACAACTATAAACACCATATTTTTCTCCTTATAAAGGAAAGGGATTTTAAGAAAAAAGGTTACTAATGGTATCATTTGACATGGTATGTATGGCTATGTGTGATGGGGTCGATGGTTAGGTTATGGAGAGGCTCAAGAAAGGGGAGAAGGATGTGACCTCGGGTTGAGAGGTGATTTTGTCTATATTGAAGCTATTTGAGCTCAAGCTCCAGCTGCCCTCTACAAGTTCTAGATTGAAGTGTTAAAGTACTTTAGGGTGTGCTCTAGTTCTCTACACCTGAATGCATGGCTTTAACTTCTTGAGTTCGAGGCTATCTTTGCTTACCATTTGTAGAGGCCTACGGCTTGACTCTTCAAACATATTTTAAAGCCGAACCCCAATGGTTGGATCTACTGCTCAGCTTGAAACGAGTATGTAAAGATATTTTGAGGCATGAAGTCTAAAGTGGAGGGTTGAAAGGATAAATTTGTCTTGGTGAGATTTAGTAGAGACTTGCCTTTCCCCATTGAGTGGGCCCGGCCCAAAAGTATGACGTTGGTGGACTATATAGCCCTTGAGGATGATGATGTGAGGGAAAAAATCCTCGATCATGCATTTCGACTTAGGGGAGAGTTCAACATCAGCATTGTGGTTAGCAACTACGTTTACATAAAATTATTGTTCGGCAAGGAGATAGGTATTAGTTGGAGGCTTAGTCGAGGGGGGTAGTTAGGAGTTCGTCACTATGCACTGTCGTTGTAATGGGGGCTTGAGGTTACTTGTCTAGGGTAGGTTTAGTTTTGATTTTCCTTCTGTGTTTTGTGTTACTAACTATATTTCTATGTTCACAAGCTTACAAATTTTGCATCGAAGACTTTCAGTGGCCTATGGAAGAGGTCCATGAGAGGAGGCTCTAGGAGTGCGATGGGAAGAAGAAGAACACCCGGGTCCAGAAGACGAAGACTTTGATTGTTGTTAGAGGGGGTGAGGATGCTCCTCTAAGGAAGAAGAGTTAGAAGGGTGCTATTGGCTCCTTAAAGGGAACGAAGAGCAAAAAGTCCTAGGGGTGCCATCAGTTCCTGAAGCAATTGAAGTTGTGTCAATGAAGGTTTCCTTGGCTACCCTTGTGACATAGACTCTTGAGGGGGACTTAAATGAGTTGACCCTAGTATCTGGTGGTGGCTCGAGTGGACCTATTATAAATTTCTCTAATAAAGGCCTAGTGATGCTCAAGTTGTGCATCAAGGATGAGCTCCATTTATGATTGGGTGAAGGGTCAGCAGCAGTATTAAGCCTTACAGGAAACTTTGCTAAACCGTAGGGTAGAGGTGCTAGAGATTAATGATGAACCAATGTGCTTACTTGGTTATCGTTGTGGGAAGGAGCCGATCTCGGTACTCGTAGATTTTGGGTTGGACATCATTGCACTCTTCAAGGGCAAGATATACGTTGAGTCCATGGTGGTGTCGTTAGGGAAGCTACGCGAGGTAAGGCTCGCATGTTGTAAGTCAGTGATTATGAGTTAGTTCGTATGACTAATAGTTTATTTGCTTGTGTGCAGGCTACAATGATTCAAAACTTCACCTTTGCGTTCAACTGCAAGCTTTTAAGGTAGGTATGTCCTACTTCTTTTGTTTTTTCTTTTATCATAACTTCATGAATGCTTGGTATCTAACTTTGTTTGTGTTGTAGGTGGTTTGCAAGTAGACTACTCAAGTGGAGGAGTACTTATGGCTACCTGGAGGAGTAGAACAAGAGGTTCGTTGGTGAAGTAGCTCAGGTGAAGAGTGAAGTTGAAGCAATAAAGAAAAGGGTGAAGGAGCTTATGGCTTTAGTGGATGCTTGTGAGCATGAATTGATCGAGTGAAGAGGAAGGTGTAGAGGAGAGAAAAGGAGCTCGAGAAGGCTCTAATTAGGTTCCAGGCTTAGGAGGCTGAGTTGAGAGAAGGTTGTGACCTAGCCTCAGAGGTTGTGCAATGGATCTTTACGAAGATTACTGCGGGGCCCAACTTTAAAAGGGCAGCTACCGAAGTCAGGTTTAATGGAGGGAGAATGGTACGAGCTGAAGTTTGTGAGAAGTACTGGGCTCTCGACCTCAACTTCCTCTATTGGCTGGACGCAGATACTGTTGAGTCTGTTGAAGGTTCTGAGGAGTTCGTTACGAAGGGCGACCATTAAGATCTAGTTGGGGACTAGCAGGGGTTCTCTATAGTTGTTTTTGCCTTCTTTCCCTTCCCTTTGTTTGATATATTTTTCTTTTTTTGCTTTTTTGTTTTGTTATACTCGGGATTAGGATGCTGGCTCTTAAAACCTTATAAATATGATTTTGATTAATGAAAGTATTTTTATGCATCTTGTGTTTTGTCTTCATAGCATTATGTTATTTTAAGTTTATTATCCCCTATTATTTGTTTTTCCAAGTGTTGGCGTAGGCTCGAGCGTTTGAGTGCTCTTGGAACTATAGGGGTTTAGGTGTGTTTGGATGGGTTGCTCGAGTGCTTAAGACTTTTAGGTCATGTCTAGTGCTCAGTGTAGTAGTACTTCGACTAGGTCATTCGTGCTTCCTTGTGCAAACTTAGTTTCGTGAACTTTAATTAACATTTTGTTTACAAGTGTTAGAGTGTACTTAGGAGAGTTGTTCTATTGAGGAGTGCTGCATACATGCTGGTAGGCTTCACGACTAAGTCATGTTTGGTCTAGAGCACTAAGTCTTTGTAGCTTGCCGATGGGCTATTGACATACTATACAAATTAGGCCAGTGTACTTGATCTGGAGCATTAATACTTTAGATGTAAGTATTGCTAGGACACCTAAGGTTGGAGATGTAAATCGATTCGATCTGCTTGGGGCTTAGGGCTCTCAGGTGTGTAGACTAGTGAGAGTACTCGAGTGTCGAAGATGTACATCGATTTGATCGTGCTTGAGGTCTTTCTTCCCTTTGTTGTCAATACTAGCGAGGTGTTGGGTTTGAGGATGAAGATCGACTTAGAGATGAATGTTTGGTGTAGACAAGCAATAAGAAAAGTAGACAAGTGTATAGGAACTCATCTTTCATTGATTCATGAATATTTACATGTATATTGAGCTTGTTATGATACTTTACACAAAATAAGGTCTTAGGTTGTTGCCATTCTACGTCATCGGGATGAGTTGTTTGTCTAAAGTCTCTAATCTATAGGATCTATTGCCCGCATGTTCCTTGACTCGCACATGATCCTCCCAATTTAGTATGAGCTTTCCTTGCTCTTTGTGGGAGTCCGTGGCCTTTAGCCTGTTGCACACTAGGTCTTTAGGTTGAAATACCTTGTGCTTGACCTTCTTGTTGTAGTATTAAGCCACCTACAATTGATAAGTAGCTATTCGAGCTTGAGTGACATTGTACACTTCATCGATTATGTCGAGGCTCGCTTGCAAGGCCCTGTTATTAGTGTTAGTGTCGAAGTTTTGGACCCTGTTCGTCAAGAGCTTTAGCTCGATAGGTAAGACAGCTTTGGAGCCAAAGGTGAGTTGAAGGGGTGTCTCTCTAGTGGAAGTTCTGTGAGTAGTCTTGTAGCCCTAAAGGATGTTGGGGAGCTTGTCGGCCCACTTCCTCTCTATTCGTTCCATCTATTATTCAAGCTATCGAAGACTATCTTGTTGATTGCTTTGACTTAGCCGTTAGACTAATGGTGGGCTAATGAGGTTAAGTGGAGTTTTATGTGGTGTTTCTAACATAATTCCCTAAACTTGGAGTTGTTGAACTACTTACGATTATATGTGACCAAGGCGTAAGTTAATATAAATTTGATGAGGATGTGAGCGAGGATAAAACCTTGGACTACTTTAACTATAATACTAGCGATTGCCTAAGCTTCGGCTTACTTGGTGAAGTAGTCTATGGCCATTGGGATGAATTAACGGTCCTTAAACGCTTTGAGCAAAAGTCTAAGGATGTCAAGCCCTTACTAGGCAAATGGCCATAGATTTGTCATGGGATAGAGGTTAATGCTTGAGATGTAGTTGATGAGTGCATGTTTCTAGCACTTATGACATTTCTACACCATAGCCTTCAGGTCTTCTTTCATCATCGGCCAGTATTAGTTGAGGCAAAGGGTTCAGATGTAGAGTGCCTAAGCTTGGATGTAGGTGCTATAGACCTTGGCATGCAACCCTTCAAGGGAGTGGGTGCCTTCCTCGAATTTGAGGCACTGAGGAAGTAGAACAATATGCTCGAAACAGTAGAGGATTTCATTAATGATGGTATAGTTTGCTGTATTGTAGGCTAGCTTCCTAGCCTCACCTTTGTTCTTGGGTAGCGTCCCAATCTTAAGATAGTCAATGATCAAATCCATCTAGCAAGGCTCAATGGAAGAGTATCGGATCTCTAGTACTTATTGTTGTTGCTCTTTGATCATGTACTCAGGGGCATACTATAGGACGATTTGCTTGTCGCTCTTGTAGGATGGTGGGATAGCCATGGATGCAAGCTTTGACAATAAGTCTACTTTGGAGTTCTCCACTTAGGAAATCTTGTTTATGCTCCATGAGGTGAAATCTAAGGCAAGATCCCATACTGCTCGAAGATAATTCGTCATGTTTCTCCCTTCGCTACATATTCCCCTTTCATTTGTTATACCATGAGCATGGAGTCTGAGTAGATCTTTGCCTTCTCAACCTCGATATCTTTGGCAATCTTCATGCCAGCGATGAGTGCTTCATATTCGACCTCATTGTTGTTTGTTAGAAATTTGAACTTGAGCGCTTATCGGACTTTAGTATCATAAGGATGCTACAAAACAATGCTTGCTCTACTCCCCACCCATTACACCACCCCCTTACTTCCCACTTCAAGTGGAGGATCCATCGACTTAGAGCCTATACTCGTATGCTAATCTCTATCGGTGCTTCATACTTTCTAGTGTACTAGGCAACAAAGTCTGTAAGGACCTATGCCTTGATAGCTTACCTTAGTCAGAATTGGACTCCGTGAATGCTAAGCTTTAGTGAATACTTAATAGTGTAGCTAAACGCATTAGGATTTTATAGGATAGCCTGTAGTGGCTGGTCGGCAAGGACGATGATAGGATGAGCTTGAAAGTATAGCCTTAGTTTCCTTGTAACAATGACTATAGCCAAGGCAAATTTCTCTACCCATGTGTACCAGGTCTTCGAGCCTTGCAACAGATGGTTAATGTAGTAAACCGACTTGTAATCTCGTCCATTTGCTCGAATAGGTATAGAGGATAGTGCTTAATTATTGATTGCTTGGTACAAATAGAGCTCTTTCCCTAGGATTGGTTTAGAGAACATAGGTGGGGTGGCCAAGAACCACTTAAGCTCGTCAAAGGTGGTCCGACACTCCATGGTCTAAGTAAACTTCGATGAGTTCTTTGGTAACTTGAAAACTCAGAGCACTTGGCTGCACTTTGGGACAGGAAGCAATTGAGTGCAACCACTCTACTAGTGAGCCGTTGCACTTCTTTAATAGTTTTAGGGGGTTTCATGTCGTGAATGACTTTGATCTTGTTTGAGTTGGCCTTGATGCTGCGTTCTGTGACTGTCAAACTAAGGAACTTGCTCGAGGCTACCTTAAAGGCGCATTTTTGGGGATTCAGCTTTATGTGATATTTGTAGAGTGTGTTGAACATCTCGTGCAAGTCCTCGATGTAGTTAGCCTTATTTTTGCTCTTGATGATAATGTAATTGACATAGACCTCAACATCTGGTTCGAGTTGTAGCTTGAAGATTATCGTCACCAACCTATGATATGTTGCCTTGACATTCTTGAGGCCGAAGGGCATAACTCTTTAGCAATACGTGCCGAAGTCGATGACAAAGGAAGTGTACACTTCATCTTTGAGGGCCATACATATTTGATTGTAACTTGAAAAAGCATCAATGAAGCTGAATACTGCATGGCTTGACATCGAGTCAACAAGCTAATTGATCTTAGGGAGAGGGAAGCAATTCTTTAGGCAAGCCTTGTTGAGGTTTGTGTAATCAATATACATATGCCACTTCCCATTGGACTTCTTGACTAACATTGTGTTAACTAGCTAGGTTCGATAATGCTCCTCCCTTACAAATCCAGCTCGGAACAACTTTTGCACCTCCTACCGAATGGCAGCTTGTTGCTCTTATGCAAAGTGCCTTCTCTTCTCTTTGACAGGATGTATATTGAGGTCCATTCGAAGGTGGTGCATCGCTTCGAGGATGTTGATGATGCTTGGCATGTCCTTTGGGAATGAGGCAAAGACCTTAGCATTGAATCGAAAGAAGTCGACAAGCTGGTCTCTATTTGGTAAACAGCAACATCCCTATCTGTGTTGTCTACTTAGGGCTGCTCCCGAGTTGAATTTCTTCAGTCTTCTTACTAAGCTCTCCTTATAAGTCGTGCGTTTCCTTTAACCCCTACTCGATGTACATCACCTAATCGCAGGATA
Source organism: Lumnitzera littorea (assembly GCA_024138015.1). Classification (NCBI taxonomy): domain Eukaryota; kingdom Viridiplantae; phylum Streptophyta; class Magnoliopsida; order Myrtales; family Combretaceae; genus Lumnitzera; species Lumnitzera littorea. The sequence continues at coordinate 92,813,249 of JAMXBB010000001.1, read as the reverse complement.
TGTCCTTGAGGTAAAGTGAATGTAAAAGCTTTTGGTTGCCTCAAGCTACACTAACTCTTGTAGGCATGGGGAGCTTCACCTTAAGGCATTGTTGATTGATGCACATGTCAAACTTGTTGATGCTAGTCTTCCTAATATGGCTCTAAATGGGGACCAATGATTAACAACAATGAAGTCAATCATCTATGAGGCAATACGCTAGTCGTTACCTAGCCAAACAAGGATAAGGCCTTTAGTTGGTACAAATTTGTTGTCCTAGCCAACTAACCTCTACTTATAGGGTTATAAGGGCTCCTTAAGTTGATTCTTCATTTGTATATAAGCATGATAGAACATGATATCCTTTAGGCTACCCTTGTCAATAAACTTCTTAGGGACATTGAAGTAGCTTATCTCCACGTTGATGATAGTGGATCAATGTGTTAGTACTTGATGCCCTCTCTATCTTTGATGGAGAATGAGATGACCAAGCTTCTTCTATTGGGACATTGAAGTAGCCTATCTCCACGTTAAGACCAAGCTTCTTTTGTCAGGTTATCAATCTCAAGCCTGGCATAGATGGCATCTTCTTGGACAATGTATTTCTCCTCCATCCTTATGAACTCATCCAGAGTCTCGGGGTGGTTAATGGTGATGGCCTTGAATACCTGGAGCTCAACCTTTGTGTTAAGCTTTGAGACTTGGTACTTAGCTTAGTTGTAATGCTTTAGGTAGGCCTAAGTGTTTAGTTGGGTCTCTATTTGACATTGTAAAAAGTGGATGAGTCCTTGTACAACACTTTGCTACTGAGGAAGTGCTATTAGAACATGACGGTGAGCTCGTCAAAGGAGTAAATTGAGCTGTCCTAAAGGGTGTTAAACCACAACAATGCTACTTTCATCAAAGTGCCTAAGAAGACCTTGCACATGATGACATCAAAGAAGTTGTGGAGGCTCATTGTGGTGCAAAAATGGATGAGATAGCCATCGACATCACTTGTACCATCATAACTATTGAGGTGTAGGAGTCGAGCACCTTGTAGGAGAGTTTCCTCTAAGATAATGGGTGGGAATGGGCTTTGGCTCCTGCTTGATCTTGATAATTAAGTCGAGGATTTTGCTTTGTTCTGCTTGTATATGCTGGAGGCATGATGAATGTATTTGTCCAACTCTTGGATGTTCATGTCCTCGAGTGATTTTTGAGAACAACTTGAAGGAAGCTTCTTAGGCACCTTGTTGGTGCCTGATTGCTCACCCAGTGTGGGCGCCTTGCCATGGTTCATGTTCGGTCGATTACAAAGGTCCTTAGGTTGGTGGTGATCAAGCTGAACACAATTACATGAGCATACTGGGTTCGGTAAAGGTGATGTAAAGCGTTTGTTTTACTTGCTCGATCGATCGGACGAGCTAATGGAGGGGTCTTCATTGGGGATTTTTCCTTGAGCCTTTTGTAAGGTGGTAACTTCCCTTTGTAGAGTGGCGTTTGCTTCCTGGATCTTGTGATTTTCCTCTATCACTTGATAGAACATTGTCTTTAGCTAGATGAACTCTAAAGTTAGAGTATGTTGTAGGCTATGTATGGTGGATACGCAACAAAGGTGGGTGCTAAATGGTAGTGAGTTGATCATAGGAGAGGGGTGATTGGTGGTCCAATCGTTGTGCACAGTAATAGACTTACAAGAAAGCTCCTTATAACTAAACTGGTGAGGGCTCTCTAATGCTTAAGTTGACAAAGGAAGGAAAAGAGAGAGAGTTATGCATCTAAAAGATTGAGGAAAGAGTTCTAAGATTGGGGATCCTTTGTACCTTTGACTCTATAGCCTATTTATACGGCATGGAGCTTACTTGCTTGGGACATGTGGTATATTAGGATTGGTTTGCATGCATTTGGTATAGGAGATGCATGTGCAATACGGGACATGATAGGGCTTTTTGTTGGTTAGTGAACCTTAAGATTGGTTGTTGTCACGTTCGTAGTATGGGTGGCTATCATATCTAGGGTAGTTAGGTACATAGGCCGTACTATAGATGTTAGATGACATTTAATGAGAAGAGAGAAAGAGAGAGAGAAATAGAGGAATTGAAGTCTCCAAGCCACTGGCATATGCTCAGTGGTTAAGGTTGGTGTTGCACATCAAGCTTGGATCTAGGTGTCTTGAGGACAATGGGGTACTTGGGCCTTGAAGCTTGAGGGGTCAGGCCTACAAAGGACACTGACTAGAGTCTCTAAGGGCGCAAGGTGGTTGAGATAAAAAGGTGTTCGAGGTAGGCTTGAGCAGGTTATGCTGGCATTGGGTAAATTAGATAAGATGGTCCCTTAGGCAAGACTTAGGAGGTATGCTTGGGCTCACTCGAGCAAGTTGCTCAACTTGGATTGAAGTAAACTTGCGAAGGGGTCGAGTTAATCAAGTTGCTAAAGGGAGTTGAGGTCTCTCGCTTGAAGTAGTGCTCTGGGGTGCTTGAACAAGTAGAGACACTTGAGCCTAAGCCTATAGAGGTCGGGGCTTGGGTTTTTAGAGCTTGGGCCTAGAAGGGCTTATGAACAACAATTAAATGTAACGTTTTTATTATTAATGACTCACTTTTACTTTTATTATTATTATTTCAGTGTTCAATTGTTCTCAATTCCAATTTGTATACTTTTATTTCCCATTTCATTTTAAGAAATTATTGTTGCTTAAGTTCCCTTAAGGATAGTAGACATATATGCATTTATATTTTCAAATTTTATAATAATAAAATATTAATTCCAATTTCTATTGATTATTTCTTATTTTCAATTTTCATGCTTTTATTATTTCTTCTTTTAAAAAATTATTGCCCATCTAACTTTTTTTAGAAACATAAAAATGTTGACATTATTAAATTTCTATAATAATAAAATATTGATTTATATCTTTATTGATCATCTTTTAATTGTTCTTTATTCTTATTTGCATTCTTTTTTTCTTTTACCTTTTTATCTTAAGATTTTATTTTGCCAACTAAACTAGTGAAATTATTGCTTCTTTAAGTTTCCTTTAAGACATATGGACACTGACGTTTTCAAATTTTTTTTTTTATAATAACAAGATGTAAATTTCTATCTCCATTAATAATTTATCTATAAATATTACATTAATTAATTTCTATAAATTAAACTTTCCATAAATCGAGAAACCATCCAAATTCCAGTCTTTCTTGTACCATTTATCTTTGTACAATTTTTGTTCCATTAGTACTTCATATCATATTATTTTTAATTTTATTGTTAGTTGTTATTGATTTCAATTTCAAGATTTTGTTACTTTTAATAATGTGTCTTACTTAAAAAAAAAAGAAAGAAAGAAAAAGGAAGGAAATGTCAATTTATATACCCTTTAGTTATCTCTTTGTAAATTATAACGTTATAGCTTAAATATTTATATAAATTGAACAATCCATGATATAACCAACTTAAAATATATAAGGTGTTACAAATTTAGTGGGACTAACTTTCCCATATGGTAGCACCATATCCATATATATGTTGAATTGTTCTAAGTTTTATTTTTATGCCTCATCATCGAAAAGGGCAATAAGCTAGATATGAATAAGAAAAAATTTGTGGTACTTTCTAGAATTTAATAAATAATGACATACTTAAAATATGAAATATACAAAAAGAAAAGCAAATGGAAAATAATTTATTAAATGTTGAATACATGAAATTGGTAAGAGAGGGCTAGAAAGACAATGATTATGCCGATGTACATTAATTTCTATCTCCATTGATCATCTCTTTGTAAAGAATGTATTGATTGCTTCCTATAAACTAAACTCTCCATAAAATAAGAATTTATTCGAATTTTAAGCATTTATCTTTCAAAAAAAAAAAAAAAGGAAAAAAAGAAATTTGTATATTCCTTAGTTGTTTGTTTAAAAATGATACCTTGTAGTTAATAAATTTTTGTATATTATTTTTTCCATAATTTTGATCAAATGAATAATTCATTACACATTCAACCTATAATAAGGAGATATAGGGAGCTTTTTTTTTTTTGGCCATAAAGGTGATATAAGGAATTTGAATAATTTTCTTTTACCAACTTTGTCATATAATAGTACTATTAATACATTGAATTATTCTAAATTATTTATTTTATATCTCTAGCACTCTTACTCATTATTTTTAACTCTCATATGGTAGTTTCACGTTTTAAATCGTTCCAAATTCTTTATTTTTATGTCTTTTTAATGTGATTCAAAGTGATAGTAATACAAAAATTGATACTAAAAAATGTGATATACTTTTAAAGAAATGCATAATGAGATACTTAAAATAGATAATATAAGAACATTCAAGTATGATTTCTAATAATTTATTGAATAGACCATATATAATACCAATAAAGAGAAATTAAAAAGACATTAAATGCTCTCTATGTAAAGCTTAGTACAACAATGTGAAGATGTGTATATATATATATATATATATATATTAGAAACAATATAATACTAATAAGAAAAGTCATAGGAAACTACATGGTAAACAAAAATAATGGTGAAAAATGTAAAAATAGTGGTGTTAGTGGTGGTCGGCAGCAGTATTGGTGTTCTGTAATGGCAGTATTAGCGATCGATGGCTATGGTGGTGGTGGTGGTTGTGTACGACAGTGGTGGTGTTGGTGGTTCGTGGTTTTCCATAATGGTAGCAGTAGTGGTTAATAGTAGAGATGGTGGTAGGGTGGTCGGCAGTGGTGTCGGTGATGGTTTGAGTAGTTATGGTGAACATTGGCACTTAGCAGCAGTTGGCCAGTGGTGGTTGTGGTTGTGGTTAAATTTACATAAGGCTATTTTTTGGAAAAACTAAATTAGTTGGTATGGATATAATGATAGTGACGTCTTTATTAAGTAATATAAATTTTATTCATATAATACAATATGTATATGGTGTATTTAATATATGTTTTATACATGAGAATTGATATATGATAATGTGATTAATGAAAGGATAAAAAGAAGGAAAAGAAATGAAGATCAAAATTCAATAGGTATGAGAAGAATTAGAACAAGTACATTTTATTAGAAATTTGATTTTCTTCCTTTACATTATTAATAATTAACATGATATTTAATAAAAAATTAAACAGAAAAATAAAAACCCTAAATATCTCTAAATTTTATATGTGGAGAAGTTGATGATTGGCCTTGTCCTTGTGTTGGGTCGCCATTAGGGGGAGGTTATTGTTGTGGAGGTAGGAAGACACAGCTAACTGATTGGCAGTATACTCACTGGTGTTGCCACATTTTCTCAATACGTTGGCCTTATTGTTGTTGCTCCTCTTTAAGCTCCTAAAGATCGATCCTATACCCTCTTATCATTTCATACATCCCCTGTTCCCTTGCAGATTTAGCAATATCCCTCTCATACATTTCACTAATACGTTGGTACATTTGTTGATGCTAAAAGGAACATCTAGGTTGGGGACCTCTTGTTGATCGTATGCTTCTTCATGTCCAAACCTGCCCTGCTAACCTTATCAATTGAGTAGTACATTAAGAGAAAGTTGATCATCTTCCTATTGTTGATGTTGTACTTGTGCTTACTACCGTTGTTGTTGCCTTTGTTTAACCTTATACCACTCGCGTCTCTTCATTCCTCTTGATGTGAATCTTTTGCTTCAACATATCTAATTTGAATGGCTTCTCTCTATTGTTTGCATAGCCATTCAAATCAATTCCTTTGGATGCAAACATGTGTGAGAGGAAGCGCTTGTATCCCTGTCAAGTTTGGTATTTCACTCTCCCGGTTATTTTTATAAAATAGGCTTTTTTTTTTAAACTGATTAGTACTAAACTCTACCCGTTTAATATCAATCCTTAACTAGGGTTTAAAGAAAATCATTTTTTCAACTTGAAAAGATATTGGAGTTGCTATCCTTGGAGTTGACACCCAACCGAAGTCGAGAAAAAGAGTTAAATTATAACTAATTGGATAGATTGATTATAACTTAGCACCGGTCTATTAATTAAAAAACTAATTTATAAAATTGCTTTTTGAAAACCAGAGATTTAGGTCCGAGGGCTAATTTATTAAATCGTAAACGTGTACCACTTTTTAACTTTCCAAATTTAACTTCACTTTTCAAATATACCCTTTTTAATTTCTAAAACAGCTAATTATGATACACGTAACTAAATTGATCAATTTACATGAATATCTAAAAATGAAAAAAAAAATTCCATATTTTAAGTTCCTCTGTACTTATGTACGAGTGCTTACATACTTGTTATTCAAGATTAGATTTCCATAATTCATTTACCAAAAATATAGCGAGTTGATTAATTTTAATATTTGAAAAATATTTGAGTTTACGTTTTTACCCATTTTGACTTGTTTGGTGAAATTTTCTAAAAGATCATAAATTGGATTTTATTTTTGAAAACTCTAAAATGGTCCTAATTTTGAAAGGATTTGTTTATTTTTATCTATTTTTGAAAATTCAATTTTCATTATTTTTATTTATTTATTACTTTATCTATTTCTATTATGCTTAAAATAAATAAATAGATAAAAACTAAACTATATATATATTTTGATTTTTTCTCTTTTTCTTTTTCTTTTCCCCTTTTTATTTTTTTTTATTTACAAATACATTTATAAATTACAATAAACAATAAAAACGAAATAAATAAAATAAATTGACAAAAAAAGAAAAGAAAACAGCTTAAACTAAATCACAAGCCGGACTAAATTAGGAAAGGGCAGGGGCTAGACTGGGGACATGGGTCTCGAGTCGGTCCGTCGGTTTGAGTTGGACTTCGGGTCAATCATAGATTTGGGTCGGGATGGACAACTAACGAGAGGGGTGGTTCTAAGCTGTTTCAAGCTGATTTTTGCATGGGTAAGGGTGGTTTTGTGTCAATCTTATTAGACAAAAGGGATTTGGCGAAGTGCCGCGGCCTAGTTTGGCCGGTGGCAGTGGTCGTCATGGTAGTGGGTCACTCGAGGAGTGGATGCCTGTGTGTAGGTGCAATTCAATTGTGTGTGGGAGTGGCTGTGATTTGTGTATACGTGCGTGCGTTGTGCGGTGGGGTGTTGGGTGTGGCTATTCGCTAGCGGTGGGTTTGTACTTGGGCGTATGAAGGCAACGTTTAGGGGGTATGAATGTGGTGGTGTGATGCGTGTAGTGTAGAGTGGGTTCTAGGTTGTGTAACTGTATGGATTTGATGGGGATGTCGGATTATGTTTTAGTATTGGGTTTCGCCGCGATGGTGGTGTGCGGTTTGAGTTGGTGAGGGTGCTTGGTGTTGGGTTTACTGTCGTATTTGAAGGGGCTGTGTGGGTCGATGTTTGATAGAGGACAATGGGTCGTGGTTTTGAGAGAGTGGAATTGGTTCGGGTGCAGTTAGTGTCGAGTGGCCATTGCAAGATCGAGTCGTGGTGGAGTTGGGAATTGGCTTGCGATAGTCGATGGAATGGGGGTTGAATGGTTTACGTTTCGGCGCCGTAGGTTTGATGAAGGACTGTTGTTCGATGGGTGGTTGTGACTGTGTATGGAAAGAGAGTCGGGTTGAGAGTGTAAGAGAGAGAGATAGGTCGAGAGAGAGAGAGAGAGGATCGAATGGTGAGAGAGAAGGTAGAGAGAAAGTTGCCTTTTTTTTGTTAGAGTGGGTCCCCTGTGTGTTTTTTTTTTAACCCCCCTCCCCCTCCCTTGTTGTGTCTTTGTAAATGGACTTTTTTGAAGAACAAATCCCCCCTTTTTAATAGTTGTAGGAAAGGAGAGAAGGAAAATTTGTTGTCGTGGTCCAATGACTACTTGATATGTGGCCGCATATAGAGTTTGAAAAGAAAAGGATAAGAAAAGGCATTTCTATGCCTCTACAGGTCTCGAACCCTTAATCTCCAACCAAACTCAATACCTTAATTTTGTTGATTTACCGTTAAGCCATTAACTTATATCTTATCTATATATGCAATTAAATTACACATATGGATTACTTTAACCTGAGCTAAATTCAAATCTAAGCCTAAGCCTAAGCCTAAGCCTAATGGCCTTTTATTCAAAATCTAATTAAATTAAAAATCTACTCTATCCAAACAACTTAAAAGTTTATTTTTTTCTAAATTCCCTATTTTTTAATTTTTTTTCTATGACTTTTTAAATTTCTTATATATTTTTCTATTTTTTTGTATTTTTTCTAAATTTCTTATTTTTTGTGTTTTTTCTTATTTTTATTGTATTTTTCTAAAATTCCTATTTTTTCTAAATTTCTTCATTTTTTGGGGTTTTCTTTAATTTTCTATTTTTTTTGTATTTTTTTCTAATTTTAGACTTTATAACCTAATCTAATAAATAAAAAATGGAACAAAAATTAGGAGTCTACAATCCCAATTGACTATCCTTTTATGCATGTATTCGCATCATGTAATGGTAAATGATTGTCCTAACATTGACTCATCTTCCACAAAGGATGGAGTTGATAAGCCACAAATACTTTTTTGAAAAAAATGAAGTGTTAGCATGTGGAGTGATAGAGTTGATAATTATATGATGGAGAAGTCACGCCATGATGGAGAGATCACCTTACTTCAGGTGTCTAAGATGTTGAGCAGTATTTTCCTCTTGACATATAAGTAGCCCGAATACTTGAACAAAAGCTCCTATAGTGTCCCATTTTCCAAACTTAAAGATTTCGCCGTCGTGAGGAAGCAGCAAGAATTCATTGATGTATTCTAGATGAACCGTCAAAATTTGGCCAAACATATAAGTAGAGATATACTTGGCGTCGATATTTGTCACATTCCATGGCCCGTCGTCATCACTTTCATAAACCAATTTAGGTGTCGCATTCAAATAGAATATACAAACCAAGTTGGGATTTGTATTATTATTCAAGTCTAACAATCATTGGAGGCCCGTTTATTGATGTAACTCTTGAAAGTTGCTAACATCAAGCAACTCATCCCAATCGTACGACTGTATGACCAGAATATTTTACCAGCAAAATTCATGGTTGAACCGTTTATGCACTTCAATCGTTATAAGGTGTTCTCCATTGAACGCATGGGTATTGGCCGGAGTTGGTAGAAGGGGTATGAGAGAACGAGATCGAGGACACTTATTCCTAAACTTACTTTGTCGCTTATTTTTCTTAGATCGTGCGTGAGAGGAGGATTCCATGGTAATTTAGTTGGGTAGGGGTTTAGTAACTCGGAAAGTGAAATGGGGGATTTTGGAACGTGGACACTTTTGGTTTTGAACATAGGAACTTTGTAAGTGGAGAATGGCTTTATATAGCCATTCTCTAGCCCATAACGTACCAATGTTGTCACTAATGTGGGCATGTTATGGCCCTTATGAACAAAAAAAGGACCATTAAGGCCACAACGTGCCAACATTGGTCATAATGTAAGCATGTTGGGGTCTAAATGATTAAAAAAAAAAATTAACGTTGAGGCTACAACATGCTAACGTTGTTGTCAACATGAGCACGTAGCACGTTGTGGCCCTATGGTAAAAAAAGGACTGTTGTAGCCCCAACGTGCCCACGTTAGTGTTAACGTTGGCATGTTGTGGCCCTAATGGTAAAAAAAATTAACATTAGGGCTACAACATGCCGACGTTATTACCAACGTGGGCATGTTCTAGACATAAAGTGCCCACGTTGTTTAAACATCAGTACGTTGTCGCCATAATGGGCAAAAAAGAAGACCATTGGGGCCCTAACATGCCTACGTTGTGACGAACATTCGCACGTTATGGCCTACATTTTGTCTACGTTGAGTTCAACATGAGTACATTAGCGTCTAATTGAAGTGAAGGTGAATTTGTAGCAATAGTGACGCTAGTGACTAATCCCATAAATACTTGTGCCTTAATGTACGTTGTTACTAGCTAATTAAATTCTTTACATATTGCCATGTTAGGACATTGTGAGAAAAGCAGCATTTGGAAATTTTTCATCGAAATACAACAACAAAACGTTATGAAATTTCTCACATGCAATAGTCATCTCACCAACAAGTGCAGTAGAGGTATTAGTCACTTTTCAAGACATTTGCAGTTACACTGATTCAGAGGAGAAAAATTAGTAATAGTACATGAAAAGAATGCTATATCTATTATGAGATCATTAAATAATGAGGAGACGGATAAAGATGAGCCTGAGGTAGTTAACTAGGTAATTTTGATATAGAAATAGAATTCAGTAGATGCCAGATAGTTAGACACAAACCAACAAACAAGCGAAGATATTACTCTTGTGCAAGGACCTAATGTGGGGATGTTATACTCAATGTCCCCATGTTACATCCCCACGTTGGGGACAATGTTGGGACATTATGGGCTCAACGTGGGGACGTTATTCCCAATGTCCCTACGTTGGCCTCTAGTAGCATGCCCTCTTCTTTGGCTTATAAATATGAGCTGCACCATAATGTTGGTTACATTCCTACTAACATTCCCTCTATTTTATTTCCTAAGTTTGGTGGAATTTTTAGCCCCCATAATCTTTACTATCTAAACTCTTGTCTCTGTCTACATATGCTTAACAATGCAAAGAATAAGAAGTGGAAATCCTAATGACAACTTGCTGGCAATTAATGAATATGATAATTCATGGATTTTCAGTCAAGGGATTCCTAGTTAGGGGTATACACATTTGTTAAATACCGTTGGACAACCAGTTTCAGGGTATTCACCTTCTACCACTCCTTCTATTACCTATGTTAATATGGTTGGGACGTTCTTCCGCCTGTAATGCAACGACTATCTTTAATGGCTAGTGGGAATGTAAATGACTACAAGTATTTCGATGTGGTTTGTGTCCTTTAGATTGTCTTCCATTAGTGAAAGTGAATTTACGTTTTTAGTTAATGTAGATATTGATTGTGAAATAATTAACCAAAAATATTATAATTATATTTATCTCGTTATGGCTAAGAGGATTACACAAAAGACCCATCGCAAAGTTAGCTGTAGGGGGATCACTAAGTAATACTAGTTCTACTATAGCTAGGGGTTCATCTGGAATATGGAGGAGGCGAACAAGTGATGTTTGGAATTATTTCTTTGTTATAACCAAAGAAGGTGTTGCTAGGTGTATGATATGCAACAAACCTTTATCTAGAAAGTCTAAGTCTAGAACGGGCTACTTTACATGACATTTAAAGATGCATTAGAAGAAAAATGAGCCATTGGTCAGAGTCTTAAATTCTCAATTGATAAGAACTTCGTCAACTATTGAGGAAAGCGATACACCATTTGTATTCAACTAGGAGGAGGCATGAGAAACTCTAGTTCAAATGATGGCAACCGTCAGTATATCGTTCCACGCAGCAGGCCATGAAGACTTTAGAGAATGAGCATTAGGTTTATTGCAGCTAAAATATAAGTATGTAGGGTGGCAAACCCTATAAAATGAAACGATTGAATTGTTCATACATAAATGCGAACAGTTAAAGGCACAGCTACATAGTCTTGAATCCAGGTAACGTGAATCCTAATTTTTCCATCAAAATTATTTGGATTATTGTTGCTACAAAACTCTTATTGTTCTCAATGCCATTCATATTGTCATACAGTGTTTCTTTTACATCGAACATATGGAAATCACCACTCATTGACATTGACGATAGTTATATGTGTGTTACGGCACACTGCATAGACGAAAATTAGGTGGTGTAGAAGCGGATCATCATATTTATATTGTTCTCAGAAGCTTACAGGGTCTGGCAATTGCATCCAACATCTTGGACACAATTTAGACCTACGACATTCTTAGGTTGTTTAGTATTGCCTTTGATAATGTATCCGCAAATACAGCAACGATACGACAGTTGAAACAGCAATTGAACCTAATTTGTGAAAGGAAGCTTTTCCATGTCCGTTGTGTATGCCACATTCTAAATCTTGCAGTGCAAGATGGCATAAATGCTTATGGGATAGCATATCACCTTATTAAGATCTGTTTTGCAATAAATTATGTCCATCATAACAAACGGAAACACTTGGAGTATACTAATTGTTGTCGAAATGAAAACCAAGAGTTATTCATCTCACCTTGTGACGTTATCACACGATGGAATTTTATACACAAGATATTAGACAAATCGTTGAAGGTCAGCAATTTGTATTACATAAAATTGTTATTACATTCATTGGGTCTAACGTTTATTTAGAGACACAATTTATTTTTACCTTACTGTAATACTTTATACTAAACACTTTTTTAATTGGTAATATAGGTTTGGAAGGCCTTGACCATTTTTTACAACTCCTACATCTATCGAAAAGTAAGCCAAGAGCTCAAGCTTGGCCGAATTCGTATGGCGAATTAGAAGAAAACAAGTAGCTTGTGCAAGTTGCTGAGTGCCTTTGTCTACTTGACGATGGTTCTATCGAGCTGCTATTATTCTACTAGCAATGTCATACTCCTAAATCTCATCAATATTGTTTATACATTGGCAAACTTTACAAATGAATCATTACTCTTTCTTACCGTTATGGCGATGAAGGCTAAATTGCTTGTGTACTTTTGCTCCTTTCCTCTCTTATTTTATGTTGCTATAATGTTGGATCCACGTTATAAGTTTTACGGTTCTTATAATTTGCTAGAGGAATTTTACTAAAACGTTGGTGTGGAAGATGCTACGATTGAAGTTGTAAGGCACAACACAAAAGCTAAGAGCACGCTCAAATTCCTATTTCTTTATCACAAGGGTAGAACGCAGCCTTCGTCTTAATTATCTTAATGTGATGTTCATACTAGTAGTTCTAATGCTACGACTATGAAGAGGAGCAAGCAAATTGCTCAAATAAGTAGGAATTTAGGGATTACTAGTGACAATACCAGTGAAACTTTTAGTGAACTATTGGTATACTAAGTCCAACATTGTGGGAAGATGAGGTTGATGTGGATGTCCTTAAGTGATGGGTAATAAAATCCCACATGATGCCTATCTTATCAATTGTTGTAAGGGATGTTTGGAGGGCTTTGACTTTGACGATGTTATCTAAATCAGCTTTTAGATCGGGTAGGCGAGTCCTTAGCCCCCATTGCATTTGGCTTAAAGCTAAAACCGTCGAAGCTACTGTATGCCCCAAGGATTGGAGAGATGCTCAAAAGATGAGACAAGGGGGTATGGAATCAATTTTTGGCTGTGAAGAAGATGAGAAAGCTGTATGGTCATTCCAAGCAATGGAAAGGGGAAAGGAGATGCATTGGATTGACAGCAATGACAATGATGATGACAATGATAACGATGAGTACTAATTAGAGTACATTTTGTTCCATTCTATCGTAAATATTAGTTTTGATTGATTGGCTCATTTGTACTTCCTTAAATTTGATCTAGATATTCTAACAACTAAAAAGAAAAGGTTCACTATGAGAACCGGAAAAGGTTAAACAAATTGATTTTAATGTATATGTCATATCAGTATTAGTCCTTGCTAGTACGAATGAAACCATTAATGGATGTCGTAGACAAATTTTGTTTTAAACATTTTGAAAAGGCAAATAATTCAAACAAAAATATTAAAACCTTATATTAAAGCATTCATGTTATCTTTTACTAAAAGTGAAAATTTTAGTTTTTTTTTTTCTTTTATATACTATAGTAACTTAATAATGAAATTTTCTATTTGAACTAAATAGCTTAACTTAAAATGATATTTTGTTTACTACATTTTACTTGTATCACAATAATATAATCTTCATTATTCATGTATAATGAATAATGAAGATAATTTGCATTACTTGGGCAAACATTCACCATGTCTCCAAATTGCTTGCAAGTTTTGCACAGAACTCTAAGGCTAAACCATCAATGATTTTCTCTATGATTTGTTTTCTTGCCATGAGAACATGGTAGAAATTTGCCTCTTTTTTATTTCCCTTTGAAATTCTAGTCTTATAAAATAATTTTTTCTACACATTAAACAACTTCCTTACTTAGAATGGTGACTTACTTAAAATCATTTATAGGACTAGATTATGGCTCCGAATAAATTATATATTCTTTGTCCTTTTAATAAATTCATTTCTGATATACAAGTTCTTCATATGAGAAAAGCATAAAGTATACTTTGAATTTTGAAAGATAGATCGGACATCTAGACAATTGCTTTCTAATAAGAGTTGGGAAGAAGAAGAGTGGTTTTAAAAAGTTATGGATAGAGAATACACAATAGTTTATTTATGAGAAGGCTTAGCTTGCCTTAAGTTTATATCTTTGTTCTCTTTTATTGGGAAAATCGACACACAGCTAGACAAATATAGGATGCATACAAAATATCTAACTAATACAAATGACTACCAAGAATCTTAATAATTTAGCATACTAAGTCTGCTTGACCCATACATAAGATTCTTGACATCCATCCTTAACATAAGTATGTAATATGCATAGTAACATATAAGATTTTTTACACACAAAATATTGAAATAAAGTAAAAACTTTATTTAAAGTTGCAATATTAAAGCTAGAAGGTTCCATATGTCTTTGTACAAAGGTTTCTATCCCATTCATTATTTACATATTGATTCATGTGAGGGTAATAAATTATTCTTTGGAGAGCAATCAGAATCATCTTCATAAGAATCTTGATCATAGCCGACAAGATATTCTGCCTCTATCCTATCAACTTCCTGTTCATGTTGTAATAGTGCTTGCATTATTTGGGGTATGGTCTCTTGATAATATCTACTGTAGTCCCATGGTACTTCTAATTCAAAGTGTCCTGGCCAAATTTCCTTATAAATAGTGAGATTTGCAATGCATAACTTCTTTTGAAGTTCCCTATACTAGACATCATCTTCTTATATATCATGGGCATATTCATCAAGGAAAATGCAAGATGAAATTCGAGTCTTTCGATCTCCATCCATTCTTAACAAAATTGTACTAGGACCTTTATGTTTAAAACATTTAATTAGGTTTTCTCTGAACACTTTGTCTATCCATTCATATATGACTTGTTCTCAAATAAACATGGTTTTAAACTATCCTAACATTTCTATTAAGTGAGGAAGATGGTTTAAATATGGATTTCTTGTGTTTTTTTTTTTTTTAAAAAGTAGAAAACTTCCAATGTTGGGATCTGGACAGCTATAGCATAATGATGCATTAGATACCAATAAAACCACTTAAGCTATTCTAGAAAACGTGTTTTGTGATCAAAATGACAATATGAGGGTGAATGTATAGGTATTTTGGATATAACCTAAATGGTCTTAAGTTCAAATCCCCATATAATCTGAAAACTAACAATTGATAATCTTAGATTTTTGTCTTTGACTCCTCATTAAATCTACTTCTTCTTGTTAATTCTCTGAACTCGGGAGGTGCTATCTCTCAATACCTTCTTAGTTTGTAGGATGGTCTTGGCTGGTTGTACATTGCAACTATGAAGAGTTTGTTCATATCTCTTTGTTGAGGTCTCAAGAGAAAATTAACAACCAAATTCTTTTCTCCTTTGATATGCTTAACTTCTTAAGAGTATTTTGAGAACCATTCTTGCCATCTTAGTAGTTGTGGATGTAAAATAGTTTTTTTGCTTAAGTTGTAACATCTTTGGGAAAGAACTCATATCCATTTTTATCTTAAAATATACTCCCATAAGATGATACTCAAATTTTTGAATTGCATACTTGATACCAAGTATCTCCTTGAATGTTGACTGATAATGGATTTTTGAATGTTTAAACCTGCCATTCCTATATCCACAAATCTTCTTCCTTTTTCTCCTTGCACTATTAGAATGGCTCCCCAATACTTATCAATTGCATTTGTCTGCAAGATCAAATCTCCTTTTGATGGTATATTTAAGGGTGTAACTTTCAGAAGTCTTTCTTTAAGAAATTTTATGACCTTAGCTTGTTGATTACCTTATGGTGGATGATCCTTTTTCAACATTTTTGACAGTGTAGTAATATACTATGATATTTTTGAAATGAAATCACGGGGATAGTTAACTATCCCTAGGAATTGCTGAATTTGCTTAGTATAAACTCATTTTCAAGAAACTTTGGCAATTCTTCTATAATGGATGGCTAAGGTTAATAGCAGCCATCTTTAATCTTCATGCCAAGAAACTCCATTTCACTCTTGGCAATCTTCATCTTATTTTCTAATAACATGATCCCATGTAATA
Source organism: Lumnitzera littorea (assembly GCA_024138015.1). Lineage (NCBI taxonomy): Eukaryota > Viridiplantae > Streptophyta > Magnoliopsida > Myrtales > Combretaceae > Lumnitzera > Lumnitzera littorea. The sequence goes on along the minus strand of JAMXBB010000001.1, from coordinate 92,797,150 downwards.
TCACCGTTTCATAAAACTTCTATAGCAACTCGGCATTGGGTCCTTCGTCTGAATTGAAAAGCAGAATATCGTCTATATAGACAATAACACTGTTCATGATGGGTTGGAATATCCTTATCATGGCCTTTTGGAACAGTTATGGTGTTATCTTGAGCCCATAGAGTAGTACTTTCCATTGGTAATGGTGATTAGGTATACAAACCTTGTTTTGAGCCTATCTTTAAGATGGATGCTCAATTGCCAAAAGCTCGCTTTTAGATTAAATTTTGAAAAGATTCTTGCTTAGGCTATATTTTGAAACAGTATATTTCTATTAGGTATAGGAAATTTATCATCCTAAAGAAAATGGTTGAGAGGCTAGTAGTTAATAATAAGCTTTAGCTTCCCTTAAGCTTGTTCTACTCGCTTATTCACATAAAAGGCTTTACAAGCCCATTATAAGTTTGATGCTTCTATCAATCCCTGTTGAATAAGTTCTTGATACTCTTGCTGAATAAGCTTCGCATTTTTAGGATTCATCTTTGAATGACTTGCTTTAGTTGGATTGATATCTTCATTCTTTTCAAAATTAAGCTTTACAAAAATTTCGTCATTCTTCCACAATGGGTGATCACACTTTTGTAAAAACTCAATGTGATTTTCAGCACATGCTACCGCCTTTAGCCTTTCTGTGATTTCTAGAATAGACATTCCAGTGGTTACATAGAACTGTAGGATGTTAGTATAAGGTTTGTGATATATCTTATACTTCATCCCCTCTGGTTGTTCTTCAAGTGTAGTAACTTGGATAAGATATCCCATCCAATTACAATGTCCTTATTAGGGAGAGGTGAACCTAGGACTGGAGTTATGATACAACATCTTCGAAATAATTGGATCTTGATTGGCTTGCTCTTAAAATAGACTTTAAATTCTTCATTGGATGTTGTAACAAAGGTTCTAGTGAATAGACTCCATAATTCTTTGGGTAATACATTAGGGTTCAGAATGCTCTCAATAGCCCTAGTATCAATGAATGCAATCATAAGAGTCAACTTAGAATATTTAATTGTAAGAATATCAATGGGGACATAAGGAGTCTGAAGATTACTCATCACGTCTTCTTTCTAGAATGAGTTTTGAGTGGAATAAGACTGATCTAGAGTTTACCTAATCAAGGTTAGAGGTTTCAGAGTAGACTTGAAGAGAAAACAATGATTTTTCTAAGATTTCCTCATCGGCTAAAAATAATGACTCAAGGTCATCTTCTTTACCAATTTGAATGCACGTTTTCTTAGAAATCTCTTGGATCATTTTTTGGGTTCCTTTGTTCGAACACTGTTTGCCATAATGCCTAAACTTGTTACGTAGGAAGTATTGAGAAGGTTTCTTCCCTCTTCTAATCTTTTTTCTAAAATGCTTCCATTTAGTTAGCCTTCTGTTGGATTTTGACTTGAATTGTTTTGGCATCATAACTCTTCTAAAATGTTTTCTTTTCTTAGAAGAGCATGTACGTTACTTGTTGGAGTGCTTGCATTTGATAAATAGATCTGATCTCTTACACATTTTGTCAAGGATCTTGCTTCCGTGAATAAGGTCTTTTATGATTTGCCTCTTATCGTTTATGTCTTCTATGACAATGTGTAAGGTTTGCTGTATGATGCGTCTCTAGGGTTAGACATATGAAGAGGCACCATAATAAGGTGATCCAAAAGAAACAAAAGAAAAACTAGCAAAGTCTAGGTAGCTATCGAATGGATATGACGCACTACTCGATCCTACTTGGCCTATAATTTGCCGGATATAACTCACTGATTCGAACTGAAGGGTCACTTACCACTACTCTTTACTAAAGGGAATAGATAAGAGTTTAAGGATAATGAAAACACTAAGGTTACTAAAAGGAAACATGAATAATTTCTATATTGATTAAAAATTGATTGTCTGCATACAAGCAAGTGGGGGCTTATATACTCGTCTACTAAGGTTACTTTACATGTATAAAGAGACAAAAGGGTATTCTTACAATTATGTTATATAAAATATACTAAAAAGGGTTATAAGAGACAAAGAATATTTAGTACACAAAAGTAAGAATCATTCTAGAATATTGTGTTAGAAGACATGCGTCGCTTAGTGGCTTGGTAGTAGAAATATGATACAAAGTAGGCAAAAATAGAAGTGTTTGTAGTCAGGGGTTGACTTGATCTAAATCAGGTCGGGAGCCAATCAGCCTTGTAAAGTAGTCAGCTAAATGAGAGTCAGATGTCTGTGGTTGGTTTGAGAGCTCGGCTTGGCTAGGCTAGTGTTAGGCTATCTTTTAGAATAAAGCATCATTGCTGGGTAAGAGCAGATCTGACATACGTAAGGATTTGATAGCCAGGCTAGTAGGAGATTAGTTTGGAATAGGAATTCTTGTCTTAGTTATGGCTTTGAACTAGTATTCTTTGCACGAGTCCTTAGAGTTCTCTAGCTCGGCTATGTATGATTGGTCTAGGGGGCTCATTCCTATCATCGTATCTCTCCAACAGGAACGTCAATAGGGTCTTGGTTCCTAGATTTGAAAATCCTTAATATTCCTTTAGCTAAGAGCTTTGGAATAGAGGATAAAAATGCCTATTTGAGAGAGTGATCTACTTTAAGCTAGTAAAATAACTGGACCATTTAATATTCCTTTAGTTAAGAGTTATGGAATAGAGGATAAAAATGCCTATTTTAGAGAGTGATCTACTTTAAGTTGGTAAAACAACTAGACCATTCTCTTATAATGCAGGTCTAGGTCTTTCCTTTTATAAGAACAACATTTTCTCTCAAAAAACTCCTCCCTTTTGCTTTCCTTGCAATCCTGAAGGTCTCTTATAAAAAATAAATGCAAGGTCTCGATTCTTTAACTAAAATTAGTTTGATTTAAGAAGTAGAGCTGATCTTTCTCAAATATTGTATTCTACCAATCCTTTAAAATTCTAGTAAATCTTGAGACAATTTTCGCTAAGACTTCAATATGGTTGGGTTGAGACAAATACCTTGTGGCCAACCATGTATGAAATTCTTGAAGTTGGTTAGGCCATTTAGAATAGGGGATATTGTCAATAGTGAACATTAGAGTTCCTTTCGATGGCTTTCTTTCTGAAGTTGTTAGCCTAATCTTGGATGTTTTTGACCTTATATCTTCATCATCATTTCTTCTCACCATGGGTATTGGTAGATTCTTAGTAGATCTTTGGGAACTCTCTAGGCCAGACGAGTATTGGCTTTCTTGACTTAAATCTTATTTAGATCCAACTGTTGAGAGATCATTGATTTTCTCTAATTCACCAATAGAATCTTCTTCTTGTGAAGAAGTATTGAGTGTAACTCTTCTTGTGTTTTGTTCATTGTCTGAGTAAGTTAATGCAATTTTAGGAACCATTTGTCCTTGATATTTCTCAAGGAAGGTTTTTATAAGATCACTTTCTTCTCTTTTGTAGACTATATAAGACCCTGGTTTTAGACCTAGATTGTACATATCATCATCACTTCCTAAGTTATGGATATCATATTGGTCACATATTGATGAGGAATGGTTTGATTTTTGTCTCAAATTAAAGCTATCCTTGACTTTTCCTTTCCTTCTCTTGGCTGCTTCCATCTCTCTAATATGATTTCTTAATTCTAAAATACTCTTCTTGGAGGATCCTTAGCCTCCTTCTAATATTGAGATGGAGGTCTTGCGAGGTTTTTGTATTTTAATTTTGATAAAGGGATCAAACTCAAAAGGTATTCCTTTTTGCTCAGCCTCAAAGATCTTAATATAGGTCTTTAACTTTCTAATTTCCATTTCTTTTTGCTCCACAAACTCATTTAGAGTAAGTCCAACACTAGGAACAACTTTTCTGACTTCATTCAACCATTTTTGAAGGACTGCAATCAGTTTTGGATAATCATCCACTTTTCTTTCAACAGCACACAATCTCTATTGGATATTTTCAACATTTGATCCTATCTTCCTTAGCAGTCTATTTTGTGCTAAGGCATCGTCAGTTTGTTAATTCAACACAGCTTCTATAAGCCCTAAATATAAGTCAAATAACCGTATGATCGAACTTAATATACAAAGTTTAAGGCGATCGGTTAAAGAATTCGATTAAATCTAAATTATAAATTAAAGCTAAAAATATTAGTAAAAGTGATCTCATAAGTTTGAATTTAAGGAAATAAGTAATAAAATAAGAGAATATAAAATTTTCAAATTTTAAGTATATTACTTGTTATTTATCGAAAGTACGTAAAATACATTTCGATAACTAATAAATCGCTAGAGATAGATTATATGTATACTAAAAATTATAGAATGACCTAAATAATATTTAGGAGTGTTTACTTATACCCCACATGTATTTACGTGTAGGTAGAAATATGTGAAATTACCTAAATTTGCTAGAAAATTGCTAAATAATTAAAGAAAATTATAAAAAAAATTAAGCAAAAATTAGAGAGATAGTGAATGGTCCAGATCTAGTTGTGGTAGCAAGAGGAAAGGAAAGAAAATATTTACCAATAAAAAACAAACACATAAAAAGCAAAAATAGAAGGGATATGGGCCTTGTCTTGTCCTAATTAATGCACAACAATTCCTTTATGACCTTATAAATAGTAAGAAAATTTTCAGAGCTCATTTGGTTAGTTGGGAGTTGAAGTAAATTGAGATAACCAAAATTTGAGAGAGAAATTAGGGTTTAGGAAAATTTTACCCAAAATTGTGCAATTTATGCATTTAGGCCGAACCTACGAGTTATCATCACCTGGAATTGAACCACCACCACTAATCCACTCCACACCGACCGCCTAGATCGGCTGATACCAGTGTTGGAGGTCAAAAAGCTCGTGAACCAGGTGAGTCTCAAATCTCTTTCGATTTTGCAAAATTCTTTAAAATTATTAATTATGCCTAGAAAATTATGAAATTTATTATTTTGATGTTTTATTATATGTAGATTTAAGGAGAAATAGTGATTAAGTTTAATCATGTTTGTAAATATAGTGTTTTTAAAATTGGGCATGTTTAAAATTAGCAATAAATAGGCTTAGAAGTGTAGTTTGGAGCTCAATTTTTTTTTTTTGTAGAATACTTAAGTAATTTAGAACAATGCTATGAAGCCATTTTTTTAAAATTAATTTTCAAAAATTTTAAGTAATTTTTTAGCCTAAAATGATGAGAAAAATAGGTAATTTTGACTTAATTAGGTGATTAAATGATTAATTACTGATTTATAAGGTAATTAGATGTTTAAGGATATTAATCTTTAATATGGAAACATAATCCTAACATTTGGAGTGTTAATTGTAATTAATATCAGAATTATGTAGTAATTGTGAGTAATTTAGCAATATGTGAAATTAGAATTTTAATAAATATGAAATAATAGGTTAAATTAGATAATATAATAATAATATTAGTACATATTAAATCTAGTACAAACCTTAATTCTAGATAATTGGATCAAAATTGTAAAATCTCTCACATTGGGAGTAAACTCGATACATTAATTAAGATTAGAATGTACCGAGTAAGTTAGAATACTGAATTAAAACTTAGTATGATATTAGGATACTCGAGCTTAATGTGATTACTTTCACATTAGGGTTTGAAGCGTATTTTAGGATTACTCGTAGTTGAAATTGAATTAGAATCTGAACTGGAATTAGATTTAGAAACCGAATCCTGAACTAACGTAAGATGAATCATTAGTAAACAATAGGTATATAAGGAAATTGAGTTAAATCTTAACTTAGAATATGTATCATCTAAGTATAAATACTAAAAAGAGTGTATTTATTTTATAGGACACACGGAGATGAGTCAACCTGTGATAAGTGGTTGAGCAACTTAGGATTCTAAGTAAGTTGGGTTTAATACTTCATTGTATTTTAAAGTACTCAGAGACTTAGGTTTGTATATGATTGCGATTGTAAGTAGTTTTATGCATATGCTTGTGTATCTGATTTCATACTGAAATCTATGTTACGTTTGATGACTATTGTGATTGAAGTGGTGTGGAATTGTCTGGTCACCTTAAGCTGAATATAATCTTAATTGACTTAAATACCCTAAAAAAGACATGCCTTGTAACCCTGTAGGGGATTATTAGGATTCTCACCTTTGAAAAAGATAGCACTAGATAGCACTAGATAGCAAATTGGTTTTTTCCTCATTCTTAACCGAACTAAGTGACAGGAGAGGAGGTCGTAGCGAGGATGAGGGCATTGGTTCGAAGGATAGTCTTAGGAGGAGCAGTGTCTCCATTTAACAAACCTGGGTTTGGTTGTGAGTTGTTATATAACATGAAAACTTCTCAACCTAGATTAGAGTAGGTGAAATTACTCTGATTTCACAACGAATTGGACTACGTTGTGTGATGGTATTTGTTTGTTGCATTTCATGAAAATAATTAATTGATAACCTTGATTGTATTTGTATACATTCATAAGTCTCCAATTCAACTTACGGAGCTATAATTGCTCATACCCGCATAGATTTTTTTGTAGGTCTTGATTTCTGATTTGTGATGCCACGATACAATTACCTAGAGGTTAGATTTCTTTTGAAGCTATGGGGAGTGAGGATCCATTGGCAAAAGATCGAGTCTTATTTAGAGTCTTACTAGTATCCTTAGGATAAAGAGCTGATATATGATATGTACATTAGTTAACTGCTTTCTTATGTAAGATCTCCTGGGAATCCTATGATAATGTAGATGTAATTATATATATATGACTTAAGATTTTACTTTTACTATAAATTTTAGCTAAAAATCTTAGTCGAATTGTTTACTTTAAAGTAATGAGTCATCGACACCTTGTGTAGATCATATCTATAATAGGCACTGCGAGGTCAGTTCTCATTATAGGTCGGTTTATATGGCAGGATTGTTACGACTCTATAACTTCGAGGTATAATAGTTTCGGCATAATAGCTTCGGCATAATAGCTTTAGCATAATAGCTTCCATTACATTACTCTTCTTTTGGTTCCCTTGAGCATCCCTTTTAGTTGGTTTTCTAATCTTAAGGACATATAGTAGTCTTCTATCTGATACTCTTGCAAAGAAGGAAAATTCTTATCTTCATCAATAGGTTTCATCATAAGGAAATGTTTGCTAATCTCTTTCCCTTTGGAAGATGATGTAGCTTATTCTTAAGATGAATCTTTTCCTTCTTCTGAGGAATTCCAAATCAAGTTTTCTAAATATTCCTCAACTTCAATATCTCTTGAAGAAGTAGAATTGTTGTTTGAACTTCCTATCACCATCTTTGGTTCTTTTGATGATGAAGCATCATCCTCTTTCCTCTTTTTAGGAGCTAGTAAGTTCTTTGGAACCCATGACTTGCCATCATGTGAATTCTTCTTTTTGTGGTATATCATTTCCTACTTAAAAGGTTCTGGTGATTGGTTGGTTTCTATTTGATAAGGTTCTAGTCTAATGTTAATTCTTTTCAATCTCCTGTATATGTCATACAAAAATTGCTTTAGCTTTGATGTTTTAACCTCGTCTTTCTTTTTTCTTAGAGTATTCTTCATATCCTTTGGTAGCTGTTGGTTCTTTCTTAGGTCTCCATAGGAGACCATGTATTGTCATCTACCATAATCCTCACCAAGAGGTCCTTTGGTTGGGTTACCTTCTTAATATCTTTTTAAGTAGCTTGTAGAAGATTTCTTCCTTTTGCTAGGACTTTCCTGAAAGTCCTCTAGAAAATGCTTATTAACATGGCAATCGTTATAGCGACATTCAGCATCAAAATAGCAATGGCCATTAAAGGGATCTTTAAAGAAATAATTAGGTCTTCTATGCTCATCAAAATGCTTGATAATTTGTTGGAGCATTTCATCAGGCTTGGGAGTCTTAAAACTTTCAGTAGATTGGATGGTAAAGATAGTAGAGAAAATCGAAGGAGTTGGGTTCTCCTTCTGTTGCCCTCTATCAAATTTGATGGAGACAATTCCATCACTTTTCCTGGTGAATATGGGATTTGATGACTGGATAGGTAATGAGTTTTGCTGTTGTAGTTCATAATTTGTTACCCATCTTTTTGGCAAGAGCTTTATCATCTCTTCTCTTGTCAGTTGCTTAAGCACATGCTTGCATGTAGGTGTATGTGTTGTATCAATTGAGATGATCAAAGCATCTCCTCCTTTATCTGGCAATGCTAAGTCCAATGAATGATTCTGGACTCTGTACACCATTTGATAGTACAGAGTAATAACTATGGCTTTAGGTGTTTGTGGTGCTCCTAAAATTTAGATCTAGACCTTTAGAGTTGTAAGCAACTTTAGATCAGCTAAGGTAATATTGTAATTTGGAAACAAGGTGGCTACAACTATTCTAACGTTAAGTGTGGTCTCAATTGTATCAATGCATGCCTGCTAGTACTGTAAGTACCTAGTGTCTAACAGTGCCATCCTAGCTACTACTAGCAGTCCTTTTCTCCTATGGTTGGTTAAGGCTAACCTTACTACTCCAAAGTAGAGATGGGTGTATTTTTGAGATTGCCATTATCTAGGGAGCTTTAGAGGAATCCAAAGGGTTACCAAATGCTCCTTTTGAGTAGCTACAATATGACATTGGTCAAATCGGATAGACTGAATGTATTCTTTAACCTCCTTGGAGTGAGGTTTAATTAGAGATTTGAAAGTTATAACTCTTGAGGGTCTTGTAAAAGCAGAGTATGGGTTTACAAGAGGAAAAAAGATATTGCCTATTTTTTCTTCACTGAGATATGAAACCTTATACAGATAATTTATCTTACCGATGCTAGATGTTCTAAAAAGGGTATCATGGCTAAAGGTTGCTAAGATCTATGACGAACTATGGGTGAGTATGTCAAGGGTGGAGTGTAGTGGTGTTGGTGGTGCTAACAGGGATGTTGTCTTCCATTTTATACTTAACTCTCCCCTCCTATAAAAGAAAAGAAATTGTCTAGCTCAAAGACCAAAGTGATTTGTTCGTTCTAGTTTACATGAAATCTAAGCCATAGCTATGGATATTATATGTTCTTCTCGTTCTCAGTATAGCTACAAATATTATTTGTTCTTTTTGTTCTTAGTAGTTGTATCTCGTGTAAATTGGAATGAATGAGCTACTTTGCCTTTCTTTGCTCCACTTCTTGAAGAGCATTTGTGAACTTAGTGGGTAAGAGCTATGATATATCATAAGAATCTTCAAGAAATGAGATTTTAGGTTTAAATATTTTTGGAATAGTAACCATCACCTTCTCTACAATTCTTTTCTCTGCCAACTACTCACATACAAGCCTGATTTGAATATGTAACACTAGGTCAAAAGTAGTTAATAACAAAACCAATAAATATTAATAGACTCATCTCAATAACTTAGTCCATAGGTTTGTAGTTGATGTTAACATGTTATTCGTTACTTGGTTTTATATACCACTACTGAATATCTCCCCCAATTTATATGGGACTCCATTCACATAGGCTATCACAGATTAACAATCTCTATCACATTATTAACATACTCTTTCTTATCTTTGAATTCCTTTATTCTCAACAGCTTAAATTTCTTTCTTAAGTTAAAATGTTGCATTTACCTTGTTTTGTCACTCCATTGGAACTTAACCTTCAATTTATATGAAGTCTCTTTTGCATATTCACAAGCCATGATTCTTAGAAAATTGTTTCATCATCGGTTGAAGTATACATGACAAGGCTTATAGGTCATAGCTACTTCTTTAGAATGATACTTGATTTGATTGGGTGTTGGGCTTTCAAGTAATGGAGTTACTTCTTTACCAATTTCGGCAAACCCCAAAGATCAAATGATTCAACGTAAATTTTCCTTTTGACAACCCAAACCAATTAGTTTTGGCTAATGGTGAAGGTCTAGAGTAGTTTGCTAAAGCCACGATATTAGAACTCTTAAGTATTCAAGTTATACTTAGTAGTTTCTTCACTAGTTTTCTCTTACATGGTCCCATAAAGAATAGAAACAACTTTGATACCAACTGTAGGAGTTATAATTTATGAAAGAGTAGGAGAGACTTAAAATTAAAAATAGGGATTGATTGTTTATTATCATTTTACATATATATAGTTATCATTTTTAAAAATAGTCAATACCAAATAAGCATAGTTTTAGGAAGTTTGTCTACAAAGATTTCCTTGTTTGATACCATAAACTAAGGTAGACTATAATTTATTCACCAATCAATCCATTAATCACAAAATATGTAGGGAAAAAAAAAAAGAAAATTGATTCATAGCTTGCATTAATTTATTTACATTAGCTATAGGAACCTTCATCAATTATTAATATGTTATTCTTAATTGTTAAGTCATTTTCTCGATGTACATATTAATAAAATAAATTTATTTGGTAAGCTCAACTTCTTTTTTAATGAACTTAAGAGAATATTTACATATATAAGTTGACTAGCTAAACTTTTACTACTTGAGAAAAGTCTATAAAGTTTATTAATGTCTAAGCATACTTATAAAACTTTTTAATTCATAGGTATAGGTTAAAAAATTTCAGTGAATAGAACAATTCAAGCACGAACTACACCAATTACTTTGAGATTAAATCAAATTTCAGTAAGTTGATGCCATGAATTGCCCTATACATTGCCACTACTTCTTTGGTTTGTTTGTGATGGTATTTGGACATAATTTAGAGAGATAGAAAAGAACTTTACTTGAAGCTAATTACAAAAAAGAAACTTTTTCCATTTGTCTTATGTTGTAGTTAAAAACAAAAATATATAACTCCGTAAGTTAAAGGATTTTCCTCCATATTTTAATGTCATCCATAAAAGTAAGTGTCTATAATCTTCTAAATATATTTTAAAGTTTAATTACATCAATATATGTCACATAATTTGCACATAATATTATAGTCACTATAGTTGTTATCAGCATTTAATTAATGTAGTCAAGCTATTGTAGCGTAAGTGCACCTATTGATTAGTATAATATAGTGGATTGAATACGGTTTCATTCTATAGAGACTATAGACACTAGTATTTCACCTTAATTCTATTATCTAACTATCAAATTCAATTAAAGAACTAATTAAGAGTTACTAACTCTAACGAAATAAGTAAATATATCCAAACAACTAAAGAAATCAGGATTAATTGAACAACCAAGAAAGCAAATTTATAATTTTGTACCTTGATAATGAATCCCCCTAGGAATTTCTAGGCAATCAATAAATAAACATCAATTTAGTCAATACTTCATTGGACTATGATAATTTTTTAAATCAAAATAGTATTTTATTTAAGATTACTAATTTCTAGTCTTAAGTTGATTAATCGAAATATTTTCCTAATTAAAATCCTTACATCACTTTAATGTTTGGTGAATTATACTATTAGTTTAACTCTATTCAAAAGATTTTCGTCACCCTACTTCTAGGATTACGTGCAACTCTCTCTAATTATGCTAGATCTATTTATACATAAAATTTCTCAATCTCTATATATGAAATCATATACTTAAAACAACACATTGGTAATGTTAATTCAAGAAAATAAAACATACATAATTGGATCTCAATTAAATAAAAGACTAATTAAATTAAACAAAATAAAAGATTACATAATATCCTTAGGGTTCAACTAATCTAGATACTAAAAGATCTACTCTTCTAAAAGCATGTTTATGAATGAGAAACAATGATGAATCAGTAAAGACACCATAAACACTCTTTTTGATTTGAAATCTTTGCACTATGAAATATAGAATTTTCTCTTTTGATGCCTTCTCAAGTCTAAGCGTTCTCTCAATTCGTATGTTAAAAGTATGCCTTAAGGTAAGCCTCTTGCCTTTTATACTTCATGGAGAATTCAATAAAATTGGGCTCAACACAACCTCTAATACTATTATGTTCGAGGTTATGTTGATCAAATCTTTTTAAATCCTTTGATGTTTATCCAAATCTTACAAAAACCAACCAAAACAAAGCCAATAAAGTTATGTTGATTGGCTATGTTAATTAAAATAAGCAAAATCTAACATAAATATGTTTACACTTGCATCTAAAAACCTTAGAGTCAAACGACCCTGAATATAGTCGTGCTACTCTCCTATGTATCTCTTTGATTTCTTCACATCACTTGAACAAATTCCATAATTCACTTTGGAATGTAGACAACACCAACATAATCAAGTTTTATGATTGTATTAATCTTCAAAAGCTCATAATTTAATCATTTTAACTCGAAATCAAGTGAACCTTATCCTCATTTCTTCCTTCTCTTCTCAAATACTCCTTTATGGCATGAAATAAAAATATTACTCAAATAAATACCAAAATTCATTAAAACACATGAAATCATCGGGAATATTACAAAACTCATCAATAAATATATATAATTAAGCACCTAATATTAGTGTTATTAATAACTCCAAGTTTCACTCTTAGGACTTCAAATCTTCCCTTCTATAGTACCTCTATAAACATGTTTGCTAGTTAATCTTTTGTTCCATAATGCAGCACTTAAATTTGCCTTTCTTTTTAAACTTCTCTTATGGTATGGTATTTAGCTTTGACATGCTTTGTTTTCCCATGAAAAATGGGATCCTTCACCATTGCTATGACTGATTTATTATCACAAAGGATTACAGTAGGCCCTTTTTTATTTTATACTTCAAGTCATTTCATATCTTTCTCATCCAAAGTAATAGAAGCAACTATATATTCTACTCCCATAGTTGACCAAGCAATAGAGCATTGCCTCCTAGAGCTCTAATAAACAATACTTGAGTTAAGTGCGAAGCAACATCCATTGTGCTCTTCATATCTTCCACTGTACCTACACAATCACTATTTATAAAACCAAGGAGCTTCAAGAAAGTGCTCCTCTTATACAAAATTCCATAATTAATAGTGTCTTGAATATATCTCATCACTCTTTTTGTTGCCCTAAAGTGCATTTTAGTAAGAAAAGTCATAAATCTTGATAAAGCACTAGAGGTGTACTAATATTAGGCCTTATTGCATATAAAAACAATAAACAACCAATCAAGCTTCCATATACGATAGTATCAATTGAGCTTAAACCATATTCCATCTTCAGTTTCTATAGCTTTATAATTTATGAGATCAAACTTTTTCAATATTACCAGCATACTTCTTTTGTGAAATGAAAATTCTATGCTGGCATTACTTACCCTTCATACCATGGAAGAAAGTCATCTTTCCTAAATCTTTTATTCCAAATGCTTCTATCTTATGCCCTAACTTCTTGATTATTTACATTACTACCGGTCACTAGAACATCGTCTACATGAATAAACACATCAAGAAGCTCTTGACCATTTCCTTAATATAAAACGTTGCCTCATTTTAGCTTCTTTTGATCCCAATTTCAACAAAAAAAAAAAATCATTAATTCTTGCATATCAAGCCATCGATGCTTGGTTTAAACCAATAGTTTGCTATTCTTTTAAATTTTCAATTTTCTTTTACCATGTAAAAAAAAAAATAATAATAATAACATCTTATATTTAATAATAGATTAAAAACTAGCAATTTCATTAGTAGAACCTTAGACCTTTATCTATTGAAAGAAATTTTGCCTTACTATATGCTCCGTATTGCTTTTTAACTAAACTGGTTTTTAAGAATCACTCTATTGGGATGATTTCTATTTTCAGGGTAGATAGCTTTGTAAATATCTATATGGTTATGTATAGATATTATTACCTATGAGTTTCTTATTATTAATATATATATCTTGATCTATGGATTCTGTAATGTGGACATATATCGAAATAGAATTCATGACTTACAGTTTGCAACTATGATGATTTACTGGAATATTATTCCATGCAACTACTTGGCCGCTTTCTTTAAAATCTAGTTTTTTTTTTCCTTATGCTTCTCTCATAAATCTTTGATATCATTTTTCCTTTTTACGACATGTCTTATCCCACTTTCAACTATTTTGTTCCTCTAGCTTGTGCAAATCAACAGCTTTTAAAATATGGACTTTCCTTATTTCATTTTCTAACTTCTGCTTATCTTTCTCCAATATCAACTTTAATTTTGTTATTTAAGTTGCCTCTTCTTCTTTAGTCTTCAAACTTTTGGTTCTTCGTTAGAGATATGTTAGACTTTATTGTTTTAGTTTTATATATGTGCCAAAATCTTTTATTCTTTTGGTTTTAGTAAGATGATGAAGCGCATATTCTTGCATCACACATTCTTTTTTTTTTTTCTTCAAATTACATCAAGATAGAGGAAAAAAAATAGTAATAGTGAGTCAAAACAACCTAGTTTAAATTCATGAGTGGTTGACAAAAAGAAGAAACTCCAGCTACATGAATTTGATGAGTAACGTAACAAGGTATATAAAATTCAATACCTTAGAAGAAGAAAACGGTAGAAGTCACGTACCTAAAGAAGGGAGTTCATAAGGCAAATGGCTAATGATTAAATTTATACTTGGGTAGAGAGATCATGGGTAATGGAAGGAAGGAGTTCTATCCCACTTGATTTAATGAGCATAGAGATAAGATGGACATTGTTGAGCTATAGACGTAAAATATAACACTTTTTGAGAAGCAATTCAAGATTCGTCAAGTTTATTGTTTTACTTTATATTATTTTATTTTATCCTTTATTTCCTTTGGCTTTGCTTTGTTTTGATTCAAAATCAAAACAAAAATAAATAAAAAATTTAAAAATTCATATGTTACATGACCCCCTGACATGGGTCGTGTCATTGCAGCAGAGGGACGTGTTAGAAATAACATGACCAATAAACATCACCATGTCATGGTTGTGTCAACCCATCCTCATATCCCCAATTTTTGGACGAAAGATACATGACCCTTTAATATGCTTATCTCAAGGGTCATGTCAAGCAGCAATACAAATTATGAATTAGCATGAAAGTTACATGACCCATTTGACATGCCATGTCAAAGGTAACGTTGAATTACAGATAAATCACTTACTTTTGGCCAGATGATACATAACCCTTTGACATGAGAATGTTGAGGTTGTGTCAATTTTAAATAAGGCATCGTTTAATTAAGCCTCGCACATTAAGGAGTGAGACCCCATGTCTTAGCTCGTATCAACCTTCTACATAAATAGTTAAGTGAGTTCTTTTTTCACTTTTCACTTCACTCTCTCTTTCTTGCATGATCACCTACACACACCATGCTCTCTCTTTCTTTCTTAAATTTCATTTCCATTTTTGTATGAAAAACACTTAAATAATACAAGGTTGCATTTCTTTAATTAACATAATAAGTATGTACTTTTTTTCTTCATTCTTTGTCCTTTTTTTTTTTTGTTTGATGCTACTAGGGTTTCGATTCTTGCATGTTCTCCTGCTACAATTTAGGGCTTTTAATTTTTTTTTTTAAATTTATCTTGTTATGGCTGAAATCATGTGTTCTATATTTATTTTTCATGTTCAAATTGAACACAATCCGAATATGGTCATCTTGTTTGAATTTGATGCTTTCTTGACATGATTTTTTGGCATGAGTATGTCGTGATGCTTTATGTGTTGTATCATGCTTTAAACGAATTTTCTAGTGTGTATTGATCTCAATTGTGTGTCTCCCATGCCTATTCTACACGATCTCTTTTATCTTAACACATTAAGGTTTCGGATTAGCAGTTCAATTTCTAAGGTTTGTCTTATTTCATTTCAAAATATACAATCCTAAGTACCCCATTCTTATAGAATAATAGCTGGCAATTACTCAGGTCATATAGAAATTTTCTAAGATGAGAATTGTAGCTTAAATTGATTTAAGTAATGCTTTTGCTTCAGAGAATTTCATGTTTGTTTTTGCATTGCCTATTGAGAGTTTGATATATTGTTTTATTTTACTCCCCGTACATGCTTACTTTTGCTCATTGATTTAAACTAAGTGTGAGGAAGCCATGTAATATTTATTTTCCTTGTAGGAAACAATGGCTACAAAAAAATTGCAATAAAAGCAACAAGCAAGGAAAAAGAATTAGAACGATGCTTCTACATCTTTCTCTCAACCACCTCAATTGCTAGCTATTTTACCCCCTTCCTAGCCCTCCATGTTACACTTCATTGATATTATTCACTTAGGTAGATATAGCATGCTAAACGTAAAGGATTTCTCTCATTCTCTGTATCTCGATTGGGATGTTATCAAATAAATAAGAATGGCAGATGAGATACAAGAATTACTAAGTATTGGAGGATGGGAGAGGCTCTTCTCTTTGAGAGCCAAGGTTTATCATGAGTTGTTCTTAGAGTTTTTATCTACATACCATTTGGATAACGACAAGATATCTTGGGGTACCTAGAACAACCTTCATTTTTGAATTAGATAGACTACTAATACTATCTCCATGGCTGAGTTGGGAGTGTACATGGGGCCATATGATGCTGACTTTATTCAAATCAAGGAGTTTTGTCAGCCATCATGTTCATTACCGGGGGAGTCATTCTCAAAACTTTTTATGCGAGTCTAGCAAGCAATGACTTGTACCAACCTACGTTAAGTAAGGCCTCCTAACTTGCTAATCCTACATATAGAGTGATATATTGGTTGTTTTCTCAAAACATTAGCAGGAGATGAGCAAGCATAAGAGTAGTTTCCACTAATGACATTCTCTACTTTTACAACATCATTACAAAACATCCTATGAATCTTGTTGTGGCCTTGGCATTCTTCATCTTAAGGGTGATTGAAAAATGACCATTAAGATATGTTATGGGCCTTATGTTATAGTAATGGTTGAGGCTATGGGTTTACTAAGAGATTCACCACCAATGAAGGAGATGAAGGTGATGGTGCCCCTAACGCTTAGCACATTTTATCAGTAGCATTTGGTTCCTAAGGAGATTGGGCCAGATTGTCTAAGGGGTTCACTAGAGGTAATTCAATTTCTATTAATGATATGAGAGATGAGATTGTGGCTTAAGGGGAGATGTTAGAATATTGATAAAGTCAAATAAGTGATTGCTTAACTCTCAAAACCATTATGACAAGGATTTGGAAAGAATATATAGAAGGCAATATAGGTTGGAGCAATTTGTTGAATGAGTTGCTACTAAGTTATGACATAGAGTTTTTGGTTCCACTTAAAGATGTTGATCATGTCTTGAGAAATGTTGAGCAAAGTGATACAAGGGGTGAAGAGGAAGATGAAAAGAAGGAAGCTAAAGAAGCTGATGAGGGAGATGGTATGCATAGGAGGAAGAGGAAGCAGAGGATGAGCAAGAGGAAGGGCAACAAGGGGGTAATAATGACGAGGAGATGGAAATTGTAGGGGAGAATTAGGATGATGATTATGATGTTGCTAATGATTGATTTTCTTACCTTTTCGGCTTATGGATGTACTTTGAAATCAAGGACCTAAGTGGCTTTGCTACTCTTTTATTTTCTGCTTCTTTTTTCTTTCATTATTCTTTGCTTTTAGTATCTTTTTAACATAGGTCCTGCAAATATTAACATGTATAGTAATAGCTTTTGATACATACTTAGAGTCAACTTTCTGTAACCTAGGGGAGTCTAAGTCCCCTTTCCCTCATTTCTTTTTCCCTATTCTATTGTCTTTGCTCTATATATTTTTATGCTTTATTTTTCCTCAATGTACACTTTTAAGTATGGAAAAGGGATATGCAATTTGTTATATTATTTAGGAAACCCATTTTTTTTGTCTTTTTTTTCTTTTAGCATTTGACCCAATTAATTTGTTTAGTTAACTTGTAATGAGATTAATACTTCTTTAAGATGCATTTGATTAATTGAATTTAATTAAATACTTGACCATTATTCATCTAATTAAACTTGTTTGAAAATTCCCTAAAATTTATCCTTAGTAAACAAACAAACTAATGAAATTAGTCCTTTGAAGATTTCCTGAAAAAAGAAAAAAATTAATGAAGTTGGAGGTTGAATAAAATGAAAAAAAAAATCAATTTGAAATTAACTGAACTGAAATGAGTAAAAGTTCAACTGTAGGAATTTTTGACTCGAGTAATTAGGCATGTGAGGTGTCTCCTTAGTATAGAATAACACTTGTCAACTTAGATGATGAGCTCAAGATTAGCGGTTAAAGGCTCGCTACATGGGAAAAGAGAAAAGCTTGTATAAGGTTAAGCTTAAATAAAGAAAGAATAAAATAAATAAATTGGAGTGGTGGATGGTTGAAAAGGGGAGTCTTAATACCCAATATCTTAAGGTCATCTAGCTTAGGATTGATTGATAAATTGCTCCTTGTTAAATAAAATGGAAATTAAAATGAAAGTGCCCTCCAATAAAAATAATTACTAAGAGAATAATCAAAAGATGAGTGGATGTACCATGTGTTTACTCTAAATTATGGTGCTTAGAGAGATAGTAAAGGAGGTTATATACATCTTAGTTAAATAGATAAAATGTTTATAACTCTTTTTCAACTGGTAAGATATTAAATTTGATTTTGAGTCTATATATCCCTGGTTAAACGATTTGGTTGAACTTTGGTTTACATGGATTAACTAGTGAACTTTGATATTAAGTGTTTTAAGATGGTTGAACAAGAATGTGGAAATTGTTAAGTGCTTTAAGGTATAATCTTTTGTGATTGAAAGTTGGTTAGAAGTTTATCTTTTAAAGTATATCGAGGTTAAAGTATAATTAAGTAAGTATCGACTAGTTTCCTTAATAGTGATGACTTAACCAAATGTTTCTTGTCCTTATTTTTCTTTGGTTTATTTATTTGCTTGAAGATAAGTGAATGCTTAAGTGTGGGGAACTTTGTTAAGTCCTAAACTGTACATATTTGTTAAGGAATTTTCATAACTTTTCTGCATGATTTTAGTGTATTTTTGAGATAATGCTGTATTAAATTGATTGAAATTTTAATTTTAGGGTTTGAATATGTTGTTGGAGTGAAAAGGAAGAGACTATGACACGGCAGTGAGTCTTAAACCAAGAATGAGGCAATTGGGGTTCAAGTAGGTATGATGAACAAGAAGTAAAATGGGTAGGTTCAACGGTGAATGTGTATGGATATTACACATCAAGACACAAACACAATTAGTGGATGAGCTCAAAATAGAGTTCGAAAACGACTCATGAACACTAAATATTGTCAAGGTTTCAAATGAGAGGTTAAATGTGACTTACTAACTCGCTCAAATGAAGAGTTTACCACAATCTTAAGAATAAGATTGATAAAAACATGGGGAAGATTAAAGAGTTTGATTAACACTTAATAATCTGGCAAAAACAAGCTTTAAGAGCTCAAGTGTAACCTTGCTTGAAAGAAGAAACTTCCAAGTGCAGGAATATTCTTTTTTGTCTAATTGATTGTATAATTCTAATGATTTATGATGATTACGAATGTTGCAATTTATAGTAAGTCCTAAATCCTAGTAGCAAAATTGTAAGTAATGTATAAGGCCTTAAACATTAAAAAATGGGCCCATAATTAAAAATAAGGAAAATATTCATAAGAATACAAAACTTTACGTTTAATAGATGAAGTCAGCGTGCAGTTACTTAGCCAGTCCTAGAAGGAGCAAGATCCGAGCTGGGTAAAGTCGACAATTAGATGTTTGAATTTGGGAAGGAGTCCTTAAGGTCTTGTAGTGCTTGGCCAAGACACTTAAAAACGCAGCCCATAATTACTGAGTTCTAGAATTAGTCAGTGTTAATCTCTCTGTGCCGTGCCAAGTGGATCTTAGGCTTCTAAATCTTGACAATGTGACCTCTTGGCGACTCGGTAGATGATAGATTTATTGCTAAGTGGCTCTTTTTCTCCCTCTCGTCCTTCTGACATTTGCTCGGCTTCGGCAAGAGTTAATCGGCTTCAGCTTGGAGATAGTCATAGGTTGATTTCTATCAGATCATATCAAGTTTCACTCAATTTGGAGTTTGTTTGTAGAAGTTATGGGCTTTGAAAGTACAATACAGCTACTAGATACACCCATGTCGAAGACTTTATTTGTTTGTAATTGGAGAAACTGTGAATGAGAGATATACGGGCTTTGACACCACCATGTCATATAGTTGTGTAACTTTCACAATTTATAGTGGGAATTTGACATAAATATTAACACGACCACGTCGACTGGTTAAGTACCTTTTATATGGAATTTCTAGAAATGGACATGTCCTTTTGACACGACCATGTTAAGGGTCATGTCATTATTAAAGACCTAATTTTCTTGATCTAGATGAAGAACTTTTCAAAGAGGAGCTAACACGACTTGAAATACGATTATGTTTGAGGATCGTGTCGACATTAAAACTAGTGTTTTAATGCATATTATAAAGGGGGGGGGGGGGGGGGGGGGGGG